>PVLD010025634.1:0-23419 GCA_004027595.1 Dinomys branickii
CCAAGTCTGTCTCGAGCTGGTGGTGTTTATTAAGGAGGTTCGCTCCCTTGCTGCTCACCTGGCCGCCATCTTCCCCGGATCTAGGTAGTTCAAATTCTATCTCAGTAGATGTTTATTGCTTGCTGGGTCTCTGATACTTGGGATACAGAGGTCAAGAAGACAAGGAAAGCCTCTTCCTTTCAGGAGCAAATATTAAATAAATAACACAATAGTTTCCTATCAGTGTCTCCTTACTTTACCGCGCTGTGCCAGCTGGCATATCTGTGACCTCCAATCATGACATGTCAACTTGAATAGATTAAGAAATGCCTAGCAAACTAGTAGTGGGTGGGTCTGGTTTGTAGCCTGCATGGAGAAAAGGGAAAGAAAGGGGAACTGTTCCTATTCTGAAAGGTCTTTTCAAGCAGGTCTGTCCTTTGCTGCTGCCATTGCTTATGGACACTGTTCTCCAGGCCTCCAGTCATTACACCTCCAATGCAGACTCAAACCAGTGACTCTTCTTTGGACTTCCAGGCCTCTGTCCTACAACTAGCACTTCATCCTTGGTCCTCTTGGTTCTGTGGCTTCCACCTTCTTGGGCTAAGGAGGTATTGGATTTCTGGTGTGCAGACATCCATTATGGATTCTCCTGCCTCTGTTCCTGTAGGCTGACCTAATAAATCCCCTTGAATAATTTTACATATATATATATATATATATATATATATATATATATTTCTGTTTTTCTAGGGAACCCTAATACAATATCATATGGCCATTTTTGGTTTTGTTTTATTTCAATGAGATTGTAAGCTCTATGATAGCAGAGACTTCATTTTTCCCTACTGCCATATCCCCAATGTCTAGGAAAATACCTGGACTGTAGTGAATACTTAACGAGTGTTTGTCAGATGAGTGATTGTTGAATGAAAGTTGTACAAGAGGAAGACAAGGGTTTAATATGATCCCACTACCTGGAATATATCCCAGAACATGGCCTTTAAAACTACTCCCATCAGAATCAATCATTCTAAGTGATTGTGTAACATGCAGAGTTTGGATCCCTTTCCCGTATCTACCAGTATTGAGCTTTTAGAATGCAACCTGGGAATTAAACATTTAACAACCTTTCCAGATAATTTGTGCACACTCTGAAGTTGGTGAACTGTTGATTTGGGTGTAGCAAAGACAGAAAAGAACTAATGGCTTAAATGAAACTCTGAACAATGTGTGAATGTGTGTGTGTGTGTGTGTGTGTGTGCGCAACATGTGCATGTGAGTTTGGGTGTGGGGTTGACATTTCTAGGAGAGGAGTTGACATAAATTCTCTGTAGAAAGGAACTATTTCAGGAAGTGTTTTGTAGCAGAAGCATGACACAATTAGGTCTATATTTTTATAAAGATTACTCTGGCTGCAGGGAGGTGCTTTCATTTGTGCAAAATCTCCTGCCTTGTTGCTGAAAGGTTCCATATGTACAGAAAAGAGTATATGTTTTGGGACCAAATAAACCAGCACAGACTTTATTAGCTCTGTAATGGATAAAGGCACATAACTTCTTTTAGACTTACTTTTCTCACATGTAAATTGGGGGCAGGAATAAATTTCTTATTGGTTTTGTTTAAAGGATTGAGTGGTTTAGTTTGTGTAAAACACTAGATGCATAACAGAGTTTCGAATGGTGTTAGTGTCTCTTAACCCTTCCTCAGGCTTCTCTCCAGCATGTTGCTGAGCTATGAGCCACAGGCTTCAATCCTGCACAAGTATGGTGAGGCCACAGGTCAGAAAAGGGCCCAGAAGTAGCAGTAGGGAAAGAAGAAAGTGGTGTGACCAGTTCTTGATAAATAAAGACATAAATAATTTATACGCACAGACAGTACTTGTCACCAGGGACAGAGACTGGCAGCCAACTACTCAGTAAGATCTTTCTCAAAAACCCAGCACAAATTATTTTAGTTCTAGCCATAAAGTTTCCAAGTATTTCATTAGATTTCTCTCCTCCCCAGCAATGCGTTACTCTTGATTGCACAGAATGACAACATCAAGAACATTCTGTGCTTTTTCTTTCCTTCTCTTCCCTCCCTTCTCTGGTCTTTCTTCTTTACTTCCCTTCCTCTTAACTTGTATCTTAAACAACCAGCCCCTAAGAGCTGGGCCAACTTTATGGAAGCGAGTGGTGGTTTGAGCAGAGATCCATGTGCAGAAGTCAGCATCCTAGTCAACGCCCCCACACACACCCTTTGCTGTGCTAATCATCTCCCAAGCTTCCCTTTCTGAGAGTAAACTTGCTGCCCTCCCCTTGCGGCCCTCTGGAATGTTCATTGCAGCCTTCTTTCCAGTGGTGAGGATTAATAAAAAAAAAAACCCAGAGCAAACCTTGGCTCATGGAGACATTATTTCATTTAATTAAATATAAAAAGCATGCATATGCACTCTCCTACTCACATAATTTTGAGTACATAGTTTGTACCCAGCAATATTAATTCTAGTGAATATGGTGAATAAAGTAACCAGAAGCCCTGCACTCATAGGAGAGACAGACAAAAACCACACACAAGTACAATGATAACAATAAACGGTGATACGTTCCATAAAGGAAATTAAGAGAGTACACTCATAGAGAATAATAAAAGGCAAAGAAGGAAGCCTATGTGGCATAACCCCAGAAGAGGGGAAAGTGCAGGCTGAGCTATGCCAGCTATGCAAAGAACAGGCAAGTGAACACACATTCAAGTGCAGCTCCTGAGGCAGAGAAGGATGTGTGAATGTGAGGAACGGGAAGGACACCAGTGTGGCTTGCGTATCAGGTATAAAGAGAGAGTTGACCAAGATAATCTTGTATAGCTAAGTGTGGACCAAAGATTACGTCAGTCACTTTGGGCTCTGGGTAAGAAGGGTGAACTCCAGTACGTGTGTAAGTGCTTTAGGGAGATTGAAACTTTTGTGAAAGTTACGAGGCTGATTTTTCTTTCATAAAGACTTACCCTGGGTTCTCTGTGGACTATGCACTGGGGAGTAAGGGAGGGTGTAGGAAATTCAGTGCATAAGCCACCACAATGACCCAGATCCAAGTAATGGCTTGAACTAAGACGGTAGCAACAGCAAAACAAGTAGGCATACATCATGTTTATTTGAGAAGCAGAAATGAAATAAAGGGTTAAGGCTGAGAGAGTCGCTTATCAAGAGGGGTAAGGCTAAGAGAGGAGTGGTTTGGTGGATACAGAAAGAGCTCAACTTTGAAAACGTTACGTTTGAGATCCTGGGATATACACAATAATACGTATCAAGTAGGTGGTTAATTTATAGATCTGGAGTTTAGAAAGAAACCCAAGGCTATAGTTACAAACCAAAACTCCATCAATGTATCTGTTGGGAGGCCAATGAAGATGTCAAAACGTGCTCCCAGATATGGTAGATCAAACATGATAAAAGTTTATTTTTCATTCATATAATGGTCCAGAGGTTGCTAAATGATCTAGATTAGGTACAAAGTTTCACTCCACAAGGTCATTCATGGATTCAGGTTATTTTACCTTATTTCTTTGTCACCCCCTGGAATATTATTCCTTTCTGTGTGGTTGAAATGGACTCCTTAGCACTATAAATATATTGAATATCAGAAAAAGGGAGAAAGACTTTAAAGACTTTCTTTAAACCAAGAGACCCAGAAGTTCCACATGCTCCTTACCTGCATGAGAGGATATAACATACAATCTTTAAGGTGGAAGGGCCTGGGCCACCTGGTGAAGCATAAATTCCATTATCAGAAAGAAAGAGAGGCTGGATGCCAGAAGACAATACATATTTTCTGTCACAGACAGTATGTAAAGCCAAAAGACTGCAAGTACATGGTTTCTCAATCAGCCCCACCAACAATTTGAACTAGAGAATTTTCTGCCATGACAGGGCTGCTGGATTGCACGGTAGGGTTGTGAGTTAACCACCAGTGTTTGATAGCATCTCCACTCTGTCTCCTCTAGATTCTAGCAATATTCCGCTAGTTACGGGAATCAAAAGTATCTATGGTCTTTGACAGATGTCATCTGGGACAAAGCCCTATGCTGCTGAGAACCATTGGGTTTTGCAGAGAGTGTTCATCCAGAAAGAAGATGAGAATGCGGTAGCTGAGTTTTGAGAGTGTCAACTTTTAAAGATTAGCTAGGAGAGCAGCAGAGGGAAAGAGCAAAGAGAGCGAAGAAGACAGGCACGTAGTTAATGTGGATGTAATGAAAACCAGGTCCACATAATGTCTCAAAAGCCAGTATCTGAGGGAGTTCCAAGAAAGTAGGAGGGGCTGATTGTTTTGAAGGGCACTGTACAATCGAGTGAGAAGAGCACTGAAATGTGATCATTAGAGCTGGCGGTGCACAGGACCAGCGACTTAAATAAGAATCACTTCTGTGAAAAAAAAAAAAAAGAATCACTTCTGTGTAGTGGGGGCAGTGAGACACATATTGTGGCAAGTAAGGTCTAAGGTCTATGGGGAGAACGAATAAGCAGAACTGACATTTGTAAATAAGCCTCCAACAAAAAGTACAGAAAAAGGAACAGCAGCTGGAGTGTCACTGAAGTTCAAGGGAATTTTTCTGTCATAGTATTTAATGGGAGCTAAGACAGCATGTTTGTTTGAGTTGAAGGAAATAATCCAATATGAAGAGAATGATTTATGGTCCTGAAAAGGAAGGAAAAGATAACTTGACCAAAGTACTTCAAGGCCTGGGACCCAGAACACTGAGTAAGACACTAGCCTTCAAGATGGGCTGGGATTCCTGGGTGGTGATGGAAGAAAGGAAAAAACGATGCGGTTAGGCCTGTGGATTTACTGATGGGAAAACAAGATAATTATTATGGGATGGGAACACTCGGAGGAGTTGTAGATGGGATCCTGGGCTGAGAGCTGTGAGGACACAGGCGCCTGTGGTGTTGTATAGGTTCAGAGAATGGACTAGAAGGGGATTGGAGGGCAGATATCACACCATTAGGAACTCTGGGTGGTGTTGAGAAGGGCTATTTGAGAAGTGTGGTTACATGAAATTAATCTTCCTGGTTGTGTAGACACAGTGGCAGGGGATGGACTTGCTTAGCAATCTAAAGCAAAGTAGCCAACATCAAATACACAGAAAATGTGTCCAAAAGCCTGCCCTGGATTCAATTCATTTCCCAGGCTGAATGAAAATGAATCTCTTCTCTGCTCTCATTTCTGGGAAAGTGTCTGGCAAGAGCAAGAAGTGCTGAAGCCTTAAAGCAGTTCTGGCACATTAAGGCAATCACTTGTGTGTTGCAGCCAAGACAGCACCCCAGCGCCGCAGGCTGGATCTGGAAGCGGAGATGTGATTACAAGTTTGTCGAGCTTGGTTAACCTAATGAGACTTGGAGCAAGCACAGCTCACCTAAGTTGTGTCCTGTGTAGTAAACATGGTACGGCATTTATAAAGGTATTGATCTCTCACTAGGTATGAGCTAGTTGGAGACAATGTGCCTTTGTGGGAGGAGCTCCCTGCAGCGGAGGCAGACCCCATAGGTGCTGCTGACAGCTAGAAGTTCATCTCCATGCTAGGCTGAGCAATCAGCCACTCCTCACATAGAAACACGGCTGGTATAGCTGGTTGTCCACTATATCTGGTGTCAGACCTGTGCAGACTGTCTTTTTGGATATCGGTCTTTTCATTTGTAAGGGGGGGGTCTTTAAATCAGGTAACAAAGGTGGTGGAGTAATAGTTACATTGTACTATCTGTTTTCCCATTTTATTCTACCAGACATTTTTATTTAGAATTTAATCACAAAGGACAATTCTTTTATTCTTTCACAGTATAGGGGATAGAAACCAGGGGCAGGCTGCCTCTGAGCGATAGCCTCATCTCTTTTTAAAACAAATTACTTTGAGACAGTGTCTTGCTAAGCTGCCAGGTAGAGGGATTTAAATGTGCAATTCTGCCTCAGCCTCTTACCTGGCTGGAGTTCCAGGCAAGCACCACCATGCCTGGCTAACATGCAATATCTTTAAATCCAGATTTTATTTATTTATTTTTTAACAGTCACATCAGGAAGCCTTTATTGGGGGTTTAACATGAGAAATCACACAAATAAAATTTGTGTAAATGCCAGTCCAGAGAGTCATAACATAAGGCCAAGGACAAAGTAAAAACAAAGAAAACTAATTGGCGGCTATATACAGTTGGACACAGTTGCGTCTTGTACACTGGAAAGTCTTTTACAAAATGATCATTAGCGCAACAGCAGACCAGCCTTCAGTGCTGTCCTGGAAGATTTCTTAAACATTTTCTGTTTTCTCCAGTGTCTTCCTCTTTAGTCTGGCTGGTGATTAGTTTGGTGGTTTCCACCTCCCTGAGACACCTTGCCGTAAGCACTCTGTTGACCACCACAGTCTGCGTATCCCTGGTCACATCCATAGTTCCCATAGTTATGCCCAGTGTAATCATATCTGCCATAGCCACTATAGTTTTGACCACCGCTATAGCCACTATTGTAATTTCCATGTCGTTGAGCATAATAGTTATTAAATCCTTGGCTCCAGTTTTGGCCCTGACCTCGGCCACGACCCCTCGTACCGCCTCGTCCACCAGGTGCAGCGCCTCCTCCTCCTTTTGGTTGTTGCCGTTGCTCCCGATATACCTCTCCGGGTTGTGCACCTTCGATTTCACACTTCCGGGAACCAATGTGATGGTATCTGCTTTCTAACAATGTCTTAACTGGCTCTTCGTCTGTGTACATGATGGAAGTTAATATTTTCAATCTCTCCAAAAGCACCAAAATATTCCTTAATTTGTTCTTCAGAAGTATCTGGGTTCAATCTACCCAATAACACCTTTTGGGGGGTTCTTTCCCTTTTACAGCATTGGTCCTTTTGGGGGCTATGAATTTGCCATCCATTTTGTGTTCTTTTAGTTCCCAAACCTTATCAACCCTAGCAGCATCGCTGAAAAGCACAGATCCAAATCCTCTCAGTCTTCCAGTGATTGGGTCTGTTTTAATTGTACATCCACAACTTTCCCAAATCGAGACAAATACTCAGATCTTTCTTGTTTATATCCCAGCTCAAGCCTCCCATAAACATTTTACCGTCATCCCGCTGGTTCTTGCTCGCGCTGATCTTGGACTCCTCGGTGAACTCCTGTACGTTGCTACCCTTGTTCATGTCCTGCGTAGTGGTGGCGGGGTCGTGGCAGGGGCGAGCGATCACAGTTCGGGTAGCAGGGTCGTCGGTAGCAGTGGAGCATTGTGTGAAGCTAGATTTAAAATGGCAACAGAAGAGCTAAAGTCAGATTTTAAACATACATGTTAAAATGTATAATTTAAAGATGATTTTGCTTTGAAGAAAATTAAATGTCTTACATTCAAGTGCTTTCTGTGTATGAATTTCAGGAAGCTCATTTTCCTTTCTTTTTTATTGTGGCAAAATACATATAAAAGTTATTTGTCATATTCCACTAGGTAGGGTATGAACAAAGATCAAAACCTGAGAAGATAAACAACAGAAATTCATTTCTCACAGCTCTGGAGACAGAAGGTCCCTGTGAATTAAGATTTCTCACTAAAACAGGTAATCATGTTTTACATGTTAGATACTAATCCATCTTTTTCTGGTCTGCTGTTCACATGTTAATTTTATGAATTCTTTTTGTCATATTAAGATTTTTATTTTTTGGTATGAACATAACACACATTTACTTTATGGGTTTTGAGTTTTGCTTTTGCTTCTCATGTC
This sequence comes from Dinomys branickii, assembly GCA_004027595.1. Lineage (NCBI taxonomy): Eukaryota > Metazoa > Chordata > Mammalia > Rodentia > Dinomyidae > Dinomys > Dinomys branickii. The sequence continues at coordinate 7,705 of PVLD010025634.1, forward strand.
ACAAAGATAGTTTCTGTAACTTAAAATATTTTCTAGACCTTTGCTTTTCAGATTAAGAGTTTTTAATCCATCACTCAATTTTTGCATATGGACCAATGTAGCGATCCGTTTAGTTTTATTGATTTTGCAGTGGATAACCAAGTGTTGCATACCACGTATCTCCACATATGTAGAGGCTGTATGTGCTGTTCCTTTGGTCTGTTTTCATCCTAGTGCTACTGTGTTTTAATTGTTATTTAAAATAGGTCTTGATGCTTAATAAGATAAGACTTTCTCCTTATCTTTTCACAATTTCCTTGGCTCTTTTTTTGACCTTTACTCTACTAAATGTATGTTAGTGCTAGCTTGCCAACCCAGGAAGAAAATTTTTGTCCTAACGTTTCTGTGGTATGCCATTTTTTCCTTCTTTCACTAAGTAATCTTTCTTCATTTTTTATGTGTGTCTTTTGTGAACAGCATACACTTCTATGCAAAACAGTAAAATTTAATAGCTTGTCTTTTTGGAAGAGAGTGGTTCTAGTTACATTTATTCAGAGACCTGTAATTTTGAAAATTATTTTATGCGTATTTTCTCTTCCTTTGTCTTTTTCCTTTTTTGCTCCTTCTCTTTTTGTCTGCTACTTGGTGAATCATGCTTTATTTTGGCTTCTTTATAGAAGTTCTACATTCTATTTGTATTCTTTTAATATTTGTCTTACACTTTTAAGGTGTACATTTAAAAGTATAAAATGAATCAATTATTTCCTAAGCAATACATTTTTTAGCTTTATTGTAATCTCTATTTCCATGTTTTTGTTCCCTAGTTTCAACTTGTTTTTAATCAGCCCCATCAAAATTGGCCAATATTATTCTTTTTGTAATCAGTATTTTTAGCTTTACCAACGTGTTTGCCAAATTCTTTTCTTTTCTTTCCTCTCTCTGCTCTCTGTTTCCAGGTGGGTTTAAGGTCCTTTTGGTTGAATTATAGTCTTCAGAAGTAGTTTACATGAGGTCTGTGAATAAGAAACTCAGTCTTTTTGGAGCAGAAGACATGTTTACTTTGTCCCCCTTGCATAAGAATTGAGTTGAGCACAGCTGAGATGGGCAAATACTTCTGTCAGCTCTTTGAAGATACTGTGCTGTTGTTTGCTCACGTCAGTATAAGCAGAGAGACTTCTGTATACGATGGACACTTCTTTGTGAATAATTTGTGTTTTCTTTGAGGGGAATTTGAAGTTTTGATCCCCAAAGATTTGCTTTTCATATTTTATACTACACAATGAACTATAGTGTACGTAGGAGAACGAGTACACCATAGTATGTCTGGAAAATATGTTTATTCTCGTTCTTTGCTGTCCTAGGAACACTCTTTTAATTTTTTTTTTTTCTTCTTCCGGGACCGGGGATCGAACTCAGGGCCTTAGTGCTTAGCGGCAAGCACTTACCCCACTGAGCTGTACCTCCAGCCCCACTCTTTTAATTTGAAGGTTTCAGTGTTTCCTAAGTTTTAGATGAATTATCATTGTCTATTGCAATGTCCCGTTCATCTTCACTTTCTGCGTCCTTTTAGAATTTCTGTTAGACCCATGTGGATGTCTCACCACCCTAAAATTCTCTTATCTCTCCTATTTTCCACTGTGTTGCCCCATACGATACATCTGTCTTCCTCAACTCTGTATTTTTATTCCTGTTATTTCTTCAGCTGCAAATACAGTGATCCCTCACCTCTCATGGGAGTTACACCCTAGAGACCCCTGCGGTAGGTGAAAATCCACAAAGTGGAAGGGCTATGTTTATTTTATTATTTATGTATATTTTAAGGCTTTATAAAGCCTTCCCACACCCCTATAAACCTTCCCACACTCTTATACACATGTGATATGCTCTTAAACACTTTCTATACTCTTAAACCTAGGGAATTTTAACAACGTAAAATTCTATCTAGGTACTTGATGTGAAGTGGACAAGCAGAGATACTGAATGTATGGGCACAGTGTGGGACAGCAAACAGACCGATGCTACAGTCACTGAACCAATCAGTGTCCAGCATACAGAACACAGTGCTGTGCTTGGTCGCCTTCCATTCCATCCACCAATAGTGTGCTGTGCACAATCTCATGTTGGCAAATTTGTGCAAGTGGTATTGGCATGATGTATTTCCACTGTGTACAATACAGTGTTTATCTGCTGATGAAATACATACTGTATTTTATTTGATTTAATATTCTTTTAATGTTTGAATTAATTTTTTATATTTTTATATTGTTTTAAATTTCTTAGGCAAAAATAATTACAATCATAACTACTATATAAATACCTATATACCACAAAATCTTGCAATGTAGCCAAAACTCTGTGATACAGAATTAGATACATTTTCTTAAAAACCTGTGATACAGCGAAGACACAGTAAGTGAACTGTCATATAGCAAGGGACAACTTAATCTATTTTTGACCCACCCATCACATATATGTCTATATTTCAATGCCTATGTGTCCATTATCAAGATATCTAGTCAGTTAAAAAATAATTTTTTCTTAAAAGTCTTGAAAATGTTCTAACAATGCCATGTGTTTATTACTTCTCTTTGAATATTGAAACATTTATTTTACAATGATTTTCATATTTTTAATCTCTTGCTTTCAATTGCAAATTCCCTCCATTTGTTGCAACTGTCAAATTTTGCTCATGTCATTTACTGTATGGTGGAGAAATTATTTTTTGTAGTGAACTCATCTGTAGTGAAAATTGAACCCCAATGACTTGATACATATTTGCTGCCTTATAGAGTGAGTGGTGGGTTGGCTTCTTCCAGATGCAAATGAATTTTTAACAATTTTCAGTCAGTTTTTATGATAAGTTCTTAGCTTGAAATGCTCCATTTGGTGGAATGTCTCCATTCAGAGCTCATCATTTTTGTGGGTCTTAATTTCTAGCCATACCACATGGCTTTTGTTAGCTTTCTTACTCACTCACAACCATGGAAGGAGTATAGCAATTCTAGTTTCACAGTCAGATGACACTTTGTGTCACTAGATTTAAGCAGAGAATTCAAGTTCAGCATCTTGTTTTGCAGAGATCTGAAATATTGCCTCTTGGCTCCAAGGCCTTTACCAAGTTCTGATCCTTCTGGGAATTCTTTGACTTTTCCCACCGTTCCTGTATGAGTCAGTGTTCTCTTCAGTGAGACCCAGTATCTAACACCCATATTTACTTATTTATTTTTTATTACATAAGGTCTTTTAATGTAATCCCTATGTAACCACAATGAAAATGGCTATAGGTTATATACATATATGCAAAAGAAATTGAGAAAGAAATTAAAACATTTCAAGAACAAAAATCAACCAGAAAGAGAACAATAACACAGGAAACATGGGACAAAACTGCTGTAAGGAATAGATAAGACCAGAAACATGACAGAAGTTAAGCCCCTCCTTATTGCTATAGGGGAGAAAAACTCCCAACTGAACGATATCTGGGATGAACTCCTGTTCTCTAAAATCAAAGAATGAATTTTATGAACAATGGAGGTTAAGAGAAGAATATATTTTTTGAGAGAAACAAAGCTTCTGTTCAAGAGAGAGACAAAGAGGGGCTTGAGTGGGGTGCCCAAGACTCTGTCTTTTCTAGGGACTTTTATAGAGCAAAACCACAAGGTTAAGTGGGTCCAATGTAGGGGAAAAATGAGAAATCACAAAGTGGACATTAGGTGGGACAAAACTATGGTAGATTGATTAAATTCAGATCAAATGGGGAAGTGAGTTACATAGCAAGGGGGCGTGAATACAGAACAGGGGCTTTTCATGTAAGGGGTTGAGTGACTGACTCTTCAAGCAACACTCACAATTTAACAGAGAACGGATTTAAAATACGATTTCAGTTCATGGTTGGCCGGCTCCATGGGAGAGACATCATGATGGAAGCTCTTGCCTGAGCACAGCTGCTTAGTTTGTGGCACGGGGAAGCAGACAAGGGGAAGAGAGCCTGGAGCAGAGGGGTGAGACCACACATACATCCCCAAGTCCGTGCCTCCGTGACCCACTGAAGCATACCTAGAAATGTGCTTCACCAATTCCCAAGGTGGATCCCAAAGTCAATCAAGCTGAAATTTCACCCTAATCAGCACAATTCCCTTGTTTGCCTTTGAGTTCCCACTCGGTTTCTGGGACCTGGGAATTTTCCTTTTATTATTATTTGTTTGGTTCTGTACTTGGAATTTTCTTTTTGTTACATTTTTTGAGATTTTCTCTATGTGTTTAATGCGGAAAGGCTGATTTCCCACATACTCAATTTTGCATGTTAATAGAAGTCACTCTCTATCAAGTTAGTTTCATTTAACAGATGAAGATATTAAAGGCTACAAAGGGTAAGCATATTACCCAACATTTTCAGCCAGGAGTGTTATGGACAGAAATAGAATCTGGTTCTGTTAGCTTCCAGAGCCCATTGTCTACTACACCGCACTGCTCCATTTGAATGAGAAAAGTGGATGAATGTACTGTCAAGGCTCAGAGGTGGCAATGAGGAAGTGGGCATGGGAGCCAGCATGTGTTTGTAAATGACTGAGATCAGGCTTGTGTTTTTGTATCATTATACTAGGTAAGGGACTATCTCTATGAGTTGTTAATTTAAAAGTTGACACAATGGGTGAGATGAATGATTTGTATTGCTCACAAGAAAAATCCACAAAAATATGTAACTACTGAGGCTATTGCAAGGGAGATCTTGCAAGAAGTTAGGCTTGACCATGAATAGATTGACTTTGACCATAGGATTGACTTTGTTATATAAATGTCTCTGATATTCGCTGGAACTGATTTGAATAACAGAAAACTATAAGAAATCATGAGAATAGACAATGCCTCATTCTGAAAGTGTATCACTGATGGTAAAGTTGATTGCAACAGAGACTAAACAAATAAACCCAGAAGGAGACCCCTCTCTTCTGAATGCTTACTAGCAGCTTAAGTATAGCAAAACCACTGGTCCTTAGTCCTGCCTGGGCAACAATTGTGACCGTTCTTTCAGAGAAGAAGGTCAAGATTTGAAGTTTAAATACTTTGCTTTAAACAATAAATTATGGTTGAACCTCAGGGCTATTATGCTTTATTTACTATGATCAAGAAATATTTCTGATCAAGAAATAGTTCTGATGAAGAAATACTTCTGATGCAACTTTATACACAATATGATAACACAGTGGGGAAGATAAATCTCTTTCAGGAATAGAATGGGTCCTTGAAGCATTTGTAATATACTAGGAAAATATTAATATCCTCTAGTGCACCATGTAAGTGATAAGAAATAAATGGGCTCAGGCACAGAGATCTCATTTTTTAGAAGACCACTTGGAGAGTATGACAGTTGAAATGGGCCTTGCAAAGGGGTTAAGATGTGGTCATGCTGAGTCAAGAAGGTAAAAGTAGAGAGGAAAGAGGCAAGCATTCCAGGTAGCAAGCCTAACAGGAACAAAAATATAGAGATGGCAAATGCAAGTCATTTTTTGGAGGAGTTAAACAATGAGTTTAGATGAGACTACATAATGGTTGATACATTGTGTCAACTTGTAGAGAACTTTAGGAGCTTAATTAAATGACTCAGAAATTCTACATCCTAGGGTGTAGAGGACATGCCCTAGGGCAGCTGTTTATGGCCTAGGACGTTATGATGATTGATTCATTGTGTTAAGTTGAGAAGTTTAACTATGTGACTCCACCAGGGGGCCAAGGTCCTCACTTTGTAAACATCCTGAACCTGTTCAAGAGGAGAGCATGGAGATTGTGTGAGTGCTACACCCATCCCAGGGCAAGTAGCCTGCTTACAATGTAAAGGAGGAAAAGAGGCTTGCTCTACCCTCTCTTGTTGCTTTTGCTGCCTTCCACCACCATGAACTGTTGTCCCTCTGCCGTGTGCCACTCGGCCTTGGAGTCAACAGATTATGGACTGCAACCTCCACAAACTATAAGCTAAATAAACCTTTCCCTCTTTAATTTAGGTGTCAGGTATTTTGTCTCAGCAATGGGAGAAAAGTAACTAACACAGGCTATAATGACTCAAAACAAGTAATGCTTAAAAACACATGAAGCTTTTTTTGTCTTTTCGAGGCAGTGTCTCACTATGCAGTTCAGGCTGGCCTTGAACTCACAGTGATCCTCTTACCTCAGCCTCTCAAATGCTGAGATTACAGGTGTGCACACCTCACCTAGCTCTGAAGATTTACATAGTATAGACAATTACAGTGAATATTTCCTAAATACTTGAAATGCACTGAGTTCTCTCTCTGGAACTTTAAACGTACTATCTCACTGACAACTTCTAACTAGCCATGAAAGTGATATTACTACGCTTACCCCCATTTCACAAATACATAAATTGAGGCTTAGAGAAGTAACTGTCTTCATATTCTACAAAGAGTGACAGTAAAGCTAATGCCCAAACCAAAGTTCATCTAATTGAAAGTCCATGCTCTTATTCTTTCTTTATGTTTACTCAGCAAATACTACGATGGAGGCCATAAGGGCTCTACTTCAGATCTGTCGTTCTGATCCACTGGTAATATTTTATTTCAGAGGAGTATGAGGAAGCAGTTGGCCCAAATTTTACTCCAGCAGAAAACAAAAAGGGAGATGGTAAGTGGCTCACTGTTGAAAAGTTTACTATCTGAAGGTTGTATTTTCACCGGCTGTGTGAGGAATGGGTTCTTTCATCACTTTTCTGGAAGAACGATGAAGGGGGTCATCCTCTGATGTGAGGGATATATTGCTTCAGACTACAAGAGAGGATACTGTGGTAGGCCTTTACATAGGATCACTGATTGAAAGGGACGTATGACCCAGTTTGTCAAGAGTGGTCTTTATAACAACTATTGTTGAATTCCTATCATCTTGTTTGGTGAAACACTGTGTCATTTATAATTTTTTTGTTTCTATTTTTTATTCTCGTTAATGGTTTGTTTAATCTTGCATTCTTACATCCGGCGATCTGAACAAATTCGATGAAGATAAAAATATGTAATATAACAACCACTGTTAATCCATATAATTTTGTTCTGGAACCCTGTATCGTTCTCACTGTTTTTGCTTTGCTTTGTTTTTTTCTATGCTATTAGCATTTTGTAAAAATATCTTTAAAAAATAAATAAAAAGTAAAAAAAAAAAAAAGAGTGGTCTTTATTCCTGTTAATGTGGCATAGCTATTGATAGCACAATATTATCTTTTGAGCTATAAAAAGTTAGGGTGATCAATTAGATGACCCCTCTACTGAAGGTCGGGGTAGTGCGAAGTGTTGGAGTAGCTTCTAGCACCATCACTGTGTATGTGTGTGTATCTGTGGGGGACTGGCCTTACAAAGAGCTGCAGCTGGAGTCTAGGGAATGGAATGTCTCTGATTCTGCTCCTTCACCATTGGACAAGATTGACAATGACTCAGGGATGTGGTCTCTGCCTGTTAAACTGCACGACTGCTAGTGTTTCAGCTACTTCACAGATATTGACATCAGGTACTGTTCTTGGCAGTGGAAGTGATGAGCTCAGGGTGGTAGAAGAGGCTGTACTGACACAGGAATGAGTTCGTGTTCTCTAAAATTGAAGAATGAACTTTGGGAACAATGGAAGTTAAGAGCGAAATATATTTATTGAGGGAAAGAAAGCTTCTGTCCAAGAGAGGGGGCGGAAGGAGGGTCCGAGTGGGTTACCCAGGACTCTGTCCTTTTTAGGGACTTTTATAGAGCAAAACCACAAGGTGAGGTGGGTCCAAGGTAGGGGAAATGGACAAAACTATGGTCAGCCAATAAGATGACAAATATAATTGTTCAGGTCAAATTGAGTAACCTGGGATCAAATGGGGAAGCGAGTCATGTAGCAAGGGAGCATTAACACAGGTCAGGGGCTTTTCCGTAGGGGGTGAGGCTAGTGACTCTCGCTGGCTTTTTGAAGGTGGTTGTTACTTATTTAGAATATCAATCCCTGATGTTTACACCTGGGGAGGTGTGTGGGTGCATTTGTTTAGCCCTTTTGTCTTGAGGTCAGGCCCACAGGTATCTTGTCTTTCATGTTGGCTCCTTCAGAGGGCCCGGCCCTGTCTGACTGCCTATAATATTTCTAACTAACTCAGCTGCCCATAACAGTACTCACCCATGAAGACAGCAGTTCTGGGAAAAGAAGGAGCTTTATGAATTTAATTATTAGGAAATCCCAGTGAAATCAGGGCGTATGTCAAGCCACGTAAAAGGAGACACATTGTACCCTGTGGGTAGAAGGCTCTCAAATGAGGCATTTATGAGGCTCCACTTCCAGGAAAAGAACGACCCATGTTGGGAGAGTTGTTGGGGTCACTGATGTCTCTAACACTAAAAAATTTTGAGAAGTGTTTAAGATGCTACCTATCTTGGGTTACATCTTCATTTGGTATGTTTTGACCTAGTGTACTTTACTTCTTTGTGCAATTAATTCGGAAGATATTGTTGAGTGTACTGGGCTGCAGGCACAACGCTATAGTAAGAAGTAGGAGCCAGAGTAAGAGGATGTTTTTGTGACTCATAAACTCATTTTCAGAATGTATTACAATATTTTTAAACAACCCAAACAATGGTTTGTATTTTTTATGGAAATGTTCATATGCAATAAAATTACAAAATCATGCACAGGAATGATGCAAACAATCTTAAGGAGGGTAGGAGGGAAGGAAAGGGATGGGCCTGGGTTTTAGCTGTACCATAAACATTTTGAGAGACAGTGACAGAGAGAGTGAAATCTGTCAAATCTTAAAATGATACTTTTATTTATTTATTTTTTCTAAATATTTCAAATGTTTTATGATTAACCATTAAAACAAAAATTATATTTCTATACTTTGTTAGCTCATAATTTAGAAAATAAAAATTTTAAAAATCCTACAACAGCCTCCAAAGTAGGTGAGCCTGTTAAAAGCGATGACTCTTCTGCAATTACAAATATCCATCAGCCAAAGAGACACGAAAAGAGGAAGAAAGGACAGTGAGATGGGCAGAGGCTGGGGCCTCATGGCTTCATGGAGTCGTTGAACACCTCAGAGTATGGCTTGGTAGTTTCACAGAAAGGACATGTACGTGTGGTTTGCAGTGGTGCATGTTGCTGTGCTGTAAACCTCTCCATCCATGAATTTGGTGAGTTTTTAAACCTAAGAAGGTGGCAACTTCATATCTAGTGACATAGAGAGAGAATCAGCAAGGCAGACAGGCAACAGCCTGCCCCGCTAAGACCCTTATCTTCGTTTACTCACTGGGATCAGCTGTTGTGACCTGTGTCTTAAAGAATTCACAGAAAACACGAGCAGGATTTCCCATAGGGCTGGGCATGAATGGAATTGAGGAAATCTGTTCTAAAACATCAGCGCAGGGAAACCTCACAGTGGTGAGGTGGGAAATAGTAAATCCTTCCATGACAGTCCTTCTGAGTTTAACTCTACGCAGAGGTGGGAAAATTAGGAAGTTGCTGGAAGAAAATGTAGGGAGACAAAAAGAAGGAAGCAAAAATTGAAGGACGGGCACACTATGGGACCTTACAGAGGTACATGGGACTCCTCGGGCCTGAATGATGACCTCTGAGTGAGAAGCAGCCATCAGGTTGGTCCTTATGCAAGAAAATCCTCAGGTCTCTATCTGTTATGGTTTGGATCTAAAATATTCCCAAATCCTCATGTGTGTGGAAGGAGGGTGCATCACAGGGGTGCTGTAGCTGACTTTCTATGAGGAGGCAAGGCCCAGGTGGCGATGGGTCATGAATGTGTGCCCTAGAAGCGGATGTCTCCTTCTGTGGTTCCTCCTTTTGCTCCTTGCTTCCTGGCCACCACGATGTGAGCAACTTTCCTCTGCCAAACCTTCCCCCATGCCCTCTCTTCCTCCCTTATAGCCAGTCAACTGTGGACCTAATTCTCTATAAAACCTGAACCGAAATAAATCTCTCTTCTCTTAAATGGTGGGTATTGTAAGTTGAGTATTATGTTTCACCAGTGATGAAAATGTCTAAAATAACACGAAACTCATTACACAGTGGAAGGCACTCGACCTTCCCTACTGTCTGTGAGTTCGGAGGGAGCGGGCCTTGGGTGGTGGCAGCTGGACAGGACCGCCTTCTTGTTGTATCTGCCGGTCAGACAGAAGGGCCACCAAGGACCTTTGAAGAAGGTCCTTAGTTACAAACACCTCGGGAACTTCACCAAGTTTCCAACTTAGGACTACAAGATGGACTGAGGTCTGTGTTTTCTTTAACAAGTGAGGCAAGAAGGCAGCAACCCTGTAAAGACAAAGGCAGGAGAGTCATATTTTGCTACCTTCTGCAGCTTCTGAGCGAACTTTAACCTTTTTCTTTCAGAGGTCTGGCATTAGTTAGGGTTCTGTAGCAGCTTATCTCTTAGATGGGGAAATAGCTGATGAGTAGATGGGGTTAGGAGTGAGCTGAGTAGGGAGATGTGGGGCAGAGGGAGGAGGCAAGGCCAGGAAGGCTGAAGGGAGGAGAAGCAAAACAGGTTTCTTGGAAATCAAACTGCTTCCCCAAGAGAAACGGTCTGATGTGATAAGAGCAAAGTAATAAACAACAGACAGCTCACATTTCCCTGGAAGTGGAGAGCCCAACAGCAACGGGGTTTCAGCTGTTTCTACATGATTGTATAAGTCAGTGTAAGTTCTTCCCCAGGCGCTGGGTGGGGAAGGGGTGGGGGAATCTTGTTTCAAAGGCTCCCCACTGATTCTGTGGCAGGGAACGCAAAGCTTGGAAAGAGCAGCCCTCTTTCCTCCACTCCTAACAATGTCACTCTTCCCAGCATTGCATACATAGGAGCTGGGAGTCCTCGTTCAGTTCACTGGCTCCTTCCACACCCACCCGCTGCACACCCCACAGCTGCTTCACTAAATCACGCAGCTCAGGAAGCACTCTCCCCACACTTGACTATTTTCTTGCTTCATGGAGGGCTTGTGACGAATTAAGAGGCAGCAGATAGGTGGCATCTGACTTGGTTTGGTAGCCTTGTGCGAAGGAGTTGGTGGTGGGGTTTGACACTGGATCAAATGATCAGCCCTCCCCATGCCTCCCAGCACACTTCCTCCCGAGCAGGATCTCCCAAGCTTTCAGCAGCTTGTACCAAAACACAGCCTGAGTTCTTGCATCATCAAATGACTGTCGTTTCTGAAAACTGGCAGGCGAAGTCTGTTTCTTTGCCAGCTGGAAAAGGGAAGGGGCAGGTCTCTAAGAAGAAAGTGAGGCCTTGACTTCAAGCTGAGAGATGCCTGGGCCTGGAGGAAGAGGCCCCATGTTAACCCTGAGTTTTCATTTCCTCTGAGAGCTGCAGGAGGGGTAATCGGGAAGCAGGGATAGGCGCACAAAGGCAAGGATGAGCATCTGCTGCTTTGTCTAAAGGCCAGCTGTGCCACAGGCTAGGAAGGAACAGTTATATAACTTTCTCACATCAGTTGGAGACTGTCTAGGCCTTATTGGTCCCTTCTTGGGTTTCCCTCCCTTGATCCAAGAGATCTTTGGGTTGATTTGTCCTGGATCTAATTTGGTAGAACATAATCTTTCCTTTTCTTTTAATTGTCATGGAGGCCTACACAGCAATAGTGATTGAGTTCAGATTGCACCTGTATGTGGGGACCCTACAATGAGCTGAGAGCCAGGGTGGTTGTTAAAAATGTTGAAGACATGATTTGTGATCTAACAGGTATAGAAGGACACAAGAACTGGTTTAGTTTAGACTTCTGAAGGTGTTCCGATAAATGTACACTAAGCTGAAGTACATGATACAATGTAGTCTCAGTGACTTTTTTTTTTGTTCAGGGGATTGAGCCCAGGGCCTTTGCACTGAGCTACATCCCAAACTTGTTTAAGGAATGTACTCGCTAAAGTCACTACTTTCTTGGATGTGTTGATACTTTCAATCTTCCTGCTTCAGTCTCATAAAGTGCTGGGATGCTAGGAGTACACCCCTGCCCCCAATTTAGTGTCTGACACTCAAGAGCAATTTTATAGGAGACCCTCACCTGCCAAAATTGAAGTTCTTTTAGATCAGGGGTTTTGACTGGTATTATTTTCTGTTGCCTCTCCAGTACCCAAAATCCTGCTCCCCCATCATACTGCATGTATTAAGTACTCTATAAAATTAAGTTGAATGACTATGTCTACTCCAGCATCAAATCTTCTCTTATATTAAAGACCTGTTAGAAATGTTTCCAGATTTCTTATAATTTTAATTGGTACCCTGAAGATAAGGACTAAGCAGTTTAAATTTTACTTGGCGACTCAGAGCCTGATACTGATATAATTACACCATCATACAGAGAAGGTAAGCACCCTCAGATTAGATATGTGTCTCTTTGTTCCTCTGCTAAACGATCGCAGATGATTGTCTCTCTTCTGCTGTTTTTACATTGTCTTCCTGTATCTTGTTTCAAGGGTAAATTGTAATTTTACCATCTTGTCAGTTTGGGGGCATCTACCCCTAACCTCCTGGGTTCTAGTTCTAATCTGTTGCTTTGACTTTCTAGCCTTCATGGTTTAGCCTAGTGGGATAAAGTCCAGGCATTTGGGGATCTAGCTTTAGTTTTGCCTCTTCATCCTCTCTCTCTATCTGTAATTGGATAAACTGATTAGCCTCTCTGGAAGTCAGTATCCTCATCTTTAAAATAGAGATGAAAATGCCTCCCTGGTTACAATGAGAATTCAGCAAGTAGTTTATGTGTGAAGGAACTCACAAGCCTCTGAGAACAAAATACAGTTTGAATGCACATGCCTCTCCCAGGTTCCGTTCCCAGCCATAGCAACCTGTAGCCTAGTTCCCAGTTCTCCCTGGCGTTCCCCCAAAGCACACAGCCTGTGCTGTGTTCCCCATTCTGCCTTCTCCTGTCAGATGTGCCACTCTCTGAATGGAGCCTAAGCGCTGCTACAATGCTTGGGTCAGCGCCAGTGTGCACACCAAGTTCTGCCTGGACAACGACCCTGTGTTCTTGGTGGGCTGCTTACTGCTTGGTTCTGTGCAGAAGGAAGAAAGCCTTCTCTCTGGAGGGGAGCAGTGCCGCGCCTAGGACACAGCACAGTCCTGCTGGTGCTCAGAGTACCAAGTATGTTGTTGAGTAATTCCGTAGGCTCCTGAGCATCATTCTCTGCTTAGAATCTCCATTTCTTGCATGAAGAACAGCTCTATCCATTTCTGTCTTTTCCTCTGCGGGCCCTGTAACATTCTCTCAACCAGGGGGAGCAGATAGTACACTATCTACTCTACGCATGACTACTCTCTCCTGGGCTCTTTCTTTTTGCAGTCAGAGTTACAAAACCCAACTCTGACCAGGTCAGAGGAGAAAGGTGACTAGAATAACCTGTTCACTTGCAAAAGGTACCTGAACCCGAAAGAGTTCCAAAGAGGGCCTAGTAAGAATCTGGGTGACTGATCATGAGATAACAAGACAGGAGACCAGGGGACTCTGCTATGGTCTGAAGGTTCATTCATTTAAAAACTCATATATTGAAATTATGCCCTGCAAGGAGACGGTACTGGGAGTGGCACATTTGGGATATGTTTAGGTCATGGGGGCAAAGTGCTGATGAATAAAATTTTAATGACCTTATAGAAGAGGCCCAAGTGAGCCCCTTCTCCCCACCACCCTGTGAGGCTAGAGGAAGAAGACAGCAGGTAGGAAAAAGAAGGTTCTGTGCCATACGTAGAATGCCCTGCTGCCTCGAGTTTAGACTCCCCAGAGAGGTCAGGTGTGGTGGTCCGTGCCTATGATGGGAGGCTGAGGCAGAAGGATTGCCATGAGCTTAAGGCCAGTCTTGGCTACATAATGAGTTTAAGGCCAGCTTGAAATACATAATAAGACCCTATTCCAAAACAAAACAAACAAAACAAAAATCCTGTAAGAAATGAATTTCTGTTTTGTCAGCTACTCAGTAGCAGAGCAGTAGTCAGAACAGATGGAGACAATCAGTATCCTAAGTTTCACTCTAAGTTATGTCTGCAGTATACAACCTACAAAACTATATTTTGCCAGGTAAATCCCAGCAAAGTAATGTAAGACAATTTATCTTGCATTGAAGAACTGTGTAAGTCCGCTCATTCAACTAACATTAATTGAGTTCTTACTATAAGCAAGCATACTACCCTGCTTGAGGAATCACTCATTGTTCTGTCCCTAAGAGTGACTTCAGTGTGGTGGGAATGAAAGCTATTGCTCCGTCAAATAGATAAATGTATGATTATACATGATAACTGATAATGATGGTGATGGTAGTAGCTAAAATTTATTGAGCACATAACTAGGGACAATACCATTTTTAAAACGCACTGAAGACTCTGGTTTCTCTTCAGATTGTATAAATGCTTTGCCCTTTAAAATGCATTGACATAGGAACCATCATTACTCCTGTTTTCTAGGTGATAAAACTGGGGTTCAAAGAGGTTACATAATTGACCTACGTCCCCACCAATGACACCTAGAAAATCTGGGTGTCAGCTCGGTAGACCAATTTATGGTGGCAAACAGAAACACTAAGGTGACATTTAGGATTTGGAGGAGGATTTATTTAACCTTGGATGGGGCACTGACTAGGAATCAATTTTTTCTCAAAACGTCAGGCCCTGAGGGCCCAGGGAGGGAGATTTTCATGGGGATGTAAGGGTAAGTATGAAGGCAGAGTACTTGGCTCTCTTTGATTGGTTCTTACAATATGTATCACAGTGACAAGCAGTTTCTAGGAGACAGAAGCAACGAGTACTGCAACAGGAACTACCAACTGGGCAACTAAGAAACTGGAGTATACTGGCTGGGGGGCCATTGTCTGTTACAAACTAACAGCCTCTACTTTCAACTGTGTGTGTTCCTGATTATGGCTGTGAAAGAAATAGTAGCAGCATGGTGAGCCGTGGTTCGGGGTTCTGTCATACTAATATCACGGTCAGCTTCAACACAGTATGGACAGGCAAGGTTACAGAAGGCTGCCTTGAGAAAATGATGTTTGAGCAGAGCTAAGAAGGAAAGAGAGAGTTAACTAGGCAAATGGGCTGGGAACCAGGTAGCTCCTCTTGCCAAGGGAGTTGGAAGGGAACACGAGGCACTTGAAGGAGTGAGGGAAAGTTCACAGTATGGGCTGTTTTTCATCTTAGAGTTGTGAGGTTGGAAGTGGTGGTGCCTGTTTGTGTCACAGGAACCAGCATCCTGGGGAGAGAAATGGGCTGATGTGGCTTAGTGGACTTCTACTCTTTACTTGGGCTTATAACTTATTTTTTATTAAATCTCTTTCAGTTTAAGCTCAAGGTCACTCAAGATCACATCATCCCTTTCTCATCATCCTGCTTAAAAAATCCATGTGCTTTCTTGGTCCTCTTGGATGAGGACGAAGCTCCTTAAAACCCCACCAGGCCCCGTGTGGGCCGGTGCCTTCTTGTTCTCTGGCTGTCCCTCCCCCCGTTCTCCTCTGCTGTCTGCACTCCTAGTGTCTCACCGGGCAGGATATTAGTTTTAGCCCTTCACGCTCCTTCCGTCTCTTCTCATTCTGCCCGTGCAGCTGTCCTTTCCCTCCTCCTTCACTCACATATGCAGAATTACTTTCTGGTGTCTGTGATGCGTCAGGCACTCTCCCAAGCCCTTGAGTGACCCTGAAATTAAAGGTGTATTTGAAGGAAGAGTGAGAAAAAAAGAGGAGAAAGGAGGGTAGAGGAGAAGGGGCAAAAAGAAGAAGAGGAGGGAGCGGAGAAAAAAGAACGGAAAG
>PVLD010025635.1:0-23415 GCA_004027595.1 Dinomys branickii
CCCCCCCCCCCGTCTCTGTGAAAGTCAGCCCAATAAAGAGACTGATCTACTTTCTGTCAGTGTCGCCAAGCACCTTCACCTGGGCACATTCAGCCTTTTTCTCTGAGCTCTCAGCAGCATTTGATATTCCTGCTGCTCATTCTTTCCTTTGGGGAAATTGTTCTGGACTTGGCTTCTTGAACCCCATGCTCCCTGGCAGCCTTGCTGGGTACTTCTCTGCGGTCTCTTTCCTGGGATCCTCCTTCCACGCGATCCTCCCAGTTGGTGAGCTGCCCTAATTACAACCCAAGATTTGACAGGGCAAACAGCAGCTCCTGTGAAGTTTGGTCAATAAAGTTATTATCTCCATCATTACTCATTGTAAGGACATATCATCTCCTTTCATCTTGGGAGGATCCTGGAATTTATGCCAGGAATTTAAAAATGGTTGAGAAAGAAACTGCTTAGCTTTTGGGAAGCAACCACTGTGAGAAGCCTTGGGGTCTGGGATGGGCAGAAACATGGCTTATGCTCATAAATGCCCTGGGCAGCTGAAAGCATGACTGGTTGTTCCCGTTTGTTAGGAAAGAAAAACAGCCTTTTCTTCTTCAGAGGGAGAGTTCCATAATTACATTTCCTGCAAACTGAATGCTTGAGGCTGTAGGTTCAGGAAATAGCACAAAAGAACAAGCTAAAAATGTAGGTTCTACTTTTAATAGTCACACATGATGAGTACTTCTGTTTTTGAGTAGTGTCTCACAATGTAGTTTAGGGTAGGAGTTTCCATCTTGAACAACTGGTTATTGGAGGAGAGAGGAAGAATTTACTGCCTTGTCAGGTAGCGGCAACACCGTTGACCCAGGCAGTGGGAAAGTGAGGGAGATGGAGAGTTGGTCAGGGTCCAGCCAAGGTGTCTGTGGAGGCCTGGCTGTAGGACTGTACCGTTTCTACTGTAGAACTAGACCTGTATCCATGATCCATAAGAATTACTTCCCCCAACAGCCAGCCACTGCCATCATATACTCGTTAGTGCATACTGAGGGCCTGTTCTGTATTCACTGGTTTTGAATATATATATAATAAAAGTTTTATTCTCAAGGAGTTGCCATTGCTTAAGAGTTCAGAAAAGTTGGGTTCCCTTTGTTGGTCACCAAGGGGACCTCTAGACTACTTCAACACCATTTCTGTGTCATATGGGAGTTTTCTGGAGTCCTTGGATTCTCTAAATGGCATTTCTTGGACCATAGAGAAGCTGGGGCTAGGTTTATTTTCCTGAAGTTTGGGAGGAGTCAGAGGGAGTAAATACTATCTTTTCAGGTCTCTGAAAGCTGAGGGTTTTAGCTGCTGGATAGGCTAAAAGGGGAGATCTGTGAGGAGCTAGAAACAGATACATGAGACCTAGGAGGGCCTCAGGGTCAGGACAGCCTTGTTAGGAGAGACAGCCTCAGAGCACAGAGCTTAGTGAAAAGGAGGGCTCTGGGAACTAAAGAGAGATGAGATGGGAGGGACTGGGAAGTTTCACTGTTGGGGAGGTCAAGGGAAGGCCTAGAACTCCTGCTCAGTGTATGTGGTGGTGAAGTGGGGGCTGTAGATCCCTGACAGCCTGGATAACCCCTGGGGAACCCCTTAATAGAGAAAACCAGCTAGATGTCTTCAGAGCTGGGCCATCCATGCCCATCTGCCCCCACCTACCACGACATCTGTAGTGACTGTAACCCTCTCACCATCACAGAGGTTGTCATCGTTCAGCAGTGTGTTTTACATCTCTTAGCTGAAAGCCACATTTATGGCTCTAGGGAACTATGGGGGATTCTATGAATATGGGCTGCCATTTCTGGGCCATGGGAAGGGTGGGATCATCTAGACACCATGGATTGGCTGTGGCTACCATATCCTGAAGGAGGGGACTCTTGAACCTTTAAGGACAGTTCACAATTAGCTAAAAGAAGGGAGAGTGTTCTCTGCAGAAATCTCTTTGAAGTCACATGAAAAATAAAAGAATTGCCAGAAAAATTCGATGGGCCGGATGATTAGGGCACACTTGGGAAAGAGGAGAAGAGCGTGGCAGTTTCTGCCTTGCTTTTTGCAGCTCCCCTTATGCTCGCATGGGCCCTCTCCTCTTCTCCATCCGAACCTCTGTCTTGGGTATCCATCCTTCCTCCCTCCTTTCCTCCCATACCTACATATTGAGAACTGTGTACCACAGATATCAGTAACAGGTATCATGACATGAACACGGATACACATCTTTTCCTGCTGACACATCCTACAGTCCTTCCCACAGTGAGTGCCATAAACAGAGTGAGGCTGGAAATACTTAAGAATGAATTTACGCATATGCCTACAAACCAGAGTAGATGATGGCCTTAGAGGGCTTCCAGGCCATTCTGGTGGCACTGGTTACTACTCATGGCTATTTATACTGTTATGTAAGAATTTGAAGTAAGAATTCACATGCAGCCTTGTTTCAGCCCAGTGTTTGTGTTAAGCACTCTGGCTCATAATTTAAAGCTTTAAAATGTGAGGAGGTGATGCTGGGCTGACCCAGCACACAGCCCCCTGACAAGCTGTCTGGTCCTGGAGGTGTGGAAGGATTGAGGGAAGTGAAGTTCCAGAGAAGGCCAGAGGGATGGAGGATGGTCTGTAGCTGATGACCCAGTTGGCTTTCCTGTCCCTAGTCACACTATGTGGTCACTTGCCCTTAGAGGCCAGCAGCCCAAGGTTACCAGGACAGCAGCACTGTGGACCTGGCTCCTGCACGCAATTCTTCCCAAGGTTGAAAGTGCCCTGTTACCGAATGTAAAGATTTTCCCTGCCTTTTTCCTCTAGGCCTCTTTTTCCCCTCCTAGGAGCAGAGATGCTTCTCTGATTGCAGCTGAAACAACAGAGATCACCTGAGCCTCCGCCTATTCCAAAATTCCTGAGAGGCCGGCAGTGATGACTCAGTGCGTTGGCAGCCCCGCTCACTAAGGGCCAGCCTGGCCTGACCTGGGACTTCCTGTGAGCCTGTGCTGTGCTGGGGCAAAGGAGACAGTCAGAGGCCCTGGAGACCTCTGTCCCAAGTGCTGTGGCTTCAGAAGCCAAGTCCTGTGATAGGCCTGGGGCGAATCAGTGATGTTCAGGTATACGGGGCCATGGGTTGGCTAGGAGACAGTTCAAACAATGCGCAGGCCAGGCCCTGCCCCGCCTCATGGAGCTCAGTGCTGGGAATTCCCGAGGACTCTAGCTTTTATCTTTCCTTGATCTTCTGAGGATGTGCGGCAAGGATGGTTACAGAGTGGGCAGCACAGCCCACACTCTCTGTAGTGTGCGGGTTGCAAGCCCATTCTGAAAATCCGCGCGCAGGCCCTGCTGGGGTGCACTCAGCCTGTTCTGTGCAGTTTCCCTTTCTGTTTACCGCTGTTACTGGTCATTGCTTCGCTCTCCCTCTCTCTGTCCCCCTCGCTCCGAGACCTTAAACTGAGATGAGTTTTCAGTGCCACTCTGTGGCTTAAGGCTTCATTTCTTCTTACTTTGTATTTGGAAGTAAAGGGAAATAAATCTGTCGTGGGTTGGATCTTCTGCTGGTCTTTTAGTACTGAAATTCTCCTCAGTCCCCTCATCGCCCACATGGTGGGAAGCACATCACAGGGTTCTGGTCCTGGTCCCATCACTAGCCGGTTTATGACTGGGACTCGCTTCCCCTCTCTGGGCCTTACGTGTAAACTGCAGGAGCTGGAGCAGAGAACGGGACAAGGAAGAGGAGAGGATCCCAGCAGCAGGAAGCTGGGGAGCAGTAATGACCACACTCGTGAGGGATTTTGACTTTAACCCTTAGCAAGAGAATCTGCTCTACCACTTTGCATATGGGAGCAGGCAGTCAGCAGCCTGACCTCCTAAAGGGCAGAGAATTCTCAGTCAGAAATAATTAGGTTCTAATCCAACTTTTGTGCCTTTCTTTCTAAGTGATCTTGAACAAGCTTTACCCTCCCATACTCTAGTTTCCTCATCAGAGACATGGGGGAGCAATATCTGTCCATCCCACAGGAAGAGGGGCTTGCTGTCAGGAACTTGTGATATAATGGAGGTGGGAATCACTGTTCAAACCTAAAGTTCTGTGTTCCTGCAAAATGTTGTCATTTGGCATAGCTTGTGTCCCCTGGGAAACAGCACAGAATGGAGTACTCAGGATGTTTTCAAGAAGCGTGCTTGTAGAAAGAAGCAGAAGGAAGCAGAATGGGGCACAGGGCAGATGAGAGGTGAGGTAGGCCCCAGAGCTTCAGCTAAGTCAGTTGGGAGCTCTGTCCTGCCCTGGGCCTTTTCATTCCCATGAGTGCGGCTTGGCCCGATGAGCTGCCAGTGTTGCTGTCAGTTGAGGCAACAAATTTTTCTGAGAAGGAGGGTCTGGGTGGTGCATCTCCATGTCCCCTTTATTGTTATTAATTATATGATCATCCCTAAAATCAGGTTGTGCTCATCACAGACTGGAATAATATTAGAGTTCCCACCATTCAGTGCTATTGGCCGGCTCTCTAGATTAATGCCTTCAGTTCTAAATTCTGAGAAAAGAATGGGGGACTCCTCTTTCATTTGCTGTGATCCTCAGAAAACTGTCTCATTTGGCTGTGCTTGGAAGTCTATAAGTAGGACATAAAACCAAGGAATTAAACAAATAAATTGATTTAATTTAATTTAAAGCACTCTACATGTGTGTATGTATACCCACGTGTACATATACATATGTGTATAAGCATGTGTGAGGGTGTATTTATAGGTGAGCATATGCATGGTGATGGGGATAAGAGAGAGGCTGAAGTGACAGGTGTTCAGTGTAGAAAACCCCACATGAACAGTGAGCGTGATTATGAGAGTATCAGTTTGCTTGTGCTGCACCATTCATTCACTCTTCTAACATTTGGTAAGCCTCTGCAATGTACTGGCACTGTGCCGGGATCCAGGGAAGAAGAATAGTTAAGATATGTTCCTTCCACTGGAAGCATCTTTTTGCATGAGGAGGCATACAATTCAATACAAAAATCTGGGCTCTGGTGAGGGAAGATCTAGGTGGGTGCACGCATCAGCTGGGGCAGCAGGGGCTGGCATGGGTACTGCCTGGGCAGGAGCCCTGCAAACTGAGTCTTGCTGGATAAAGGAGTTATCAGGCAAAGATGATGGGAAAGTGTGAGTAGGACTTTCGCACACAGAAATGACTGGAAAGAAGGTCACAGGAGTCAGAGTGAAGAGAGGGTCGGAGGTCAGAGCAAAGATTCCCAAAGCTGTGTATGTCACTGAAGGAATGTTAACTTTCTCATGAAGAAGGGGTAGCATAGCTGGCCACATTTCCAGCTTAAAGTCACATTCTGGCAGCAGTGCAGGGGCTGGTGGCTCATGGACTGCAGGGCCTGGATGGGTTCCTGTGTTTATGAGGGTATATGCACATGGGGCTGTCTTTGTGTCTTTAAAGATAGAATCTATGCACATGAGCTTGTTTTTCACTTCCGCCCTCTGGCCTTGGCAGCACAATGGTTCACAGGGACGGC
Source organism: Dinomys branickii (assembly GCA_004027595.1). Lineage (NCBI taxonomy): Eukaryota > Metazoa > Chordata > Mammalia > Rodentia > Dinomyidae > Dinomys > Dinomys branickii. The sequence goes on from PVLD010025635.1 coordinate 5,499, forward strand.
TGTCACTAATGGGTGACTACCATGAAAGAGGAGCTGGACAGGGGCATCCAGCAGGTATGTCTTCCACAGCCACAGTTACCTCACCTGCCCACCAAACTAAGAGTGAACTAACTAGCGAGCAGTGAGAGAATGCTTCCTTGTCCCCCATCAGTCCTCCTTCCTGGACCTCACTGCCACATCTGTCTGGGTGGAGCTGGGCTTGTCTGGGTGGAGCTGGGCTTGCCCAGCCAATGCCTGTCCCAGGCTCAAGCATTAGGTCCAGAGAGACAGAATGGAGAAGCTGAGAAGGTGGGGGTAGGTAGCTATGGCCCAGCTTTTCCTTTCTGGGTCTCCTCCTCTCTGGACACTCAGTCTTCATGCACTGAAGTCATACACTGGAACTTACACACCTAACTCTGCTATCTCACTCTTTGCAAAGTCCTAACAAATACAAAACCCACCCATTTATCACATTTCTCATACAGAATAATGTACACCATAGGGAAGGGAAGAGGCATGTGGTTTTAAGACCTAGAACAGTATGGTGAGTGGTTGTGAGCTTGGAATTTAGAATCCAGTAAGTATATTTACTGGCTGTATACGTTGCTTTATTTATAAGATATAGCTGCTAATATCTCATAGGATTAAAGGTATAAAGTACCTAGAAGAGTGCCTGATATATCATAAACACTTAGGTAGAAAACTTAGTTAGTCTTACCTGGCTTTCAGTTCTCTCACTTGATGAAAACTCATTTGATTAAAAAGTTGAGACTTTGTTTAGCCTCTAGAAGAATCTGTTGACTGAGATGTTGGCCAGTCTTTTACTCTTCTGTCCCCACAAATTCATCTTTTTTTTTTTTTTTACCTGACATAGATCTTTGATTTTAACAGATCTTGTTGGCCAAATTTCATTTATTAAATAATATCCCCTGTGACCCATCAGTGTTTTTCTTAGCCCTTCAGAATGTTAGGAGTGATGTCCAACGCGCCATACTGAGAACTTCTGGATCAGGTCAGATTATCCGTTAGAGGGCCACCCTTCCAGCTCCAGTTTCAGATACTGGCACCTTCGCAGCAAAAAGTAAGCACTTTCACAGATCTCCAGGCCCTAGAATGGGTGACGAAGTGGAGCTTGCACTGGAAGATGCTCAAGTTGGCTTTCGAAGGACTCTGTGTCCTGGGTGCCACTGTCTTTCAGGCCTGTCATTCTCAGCAGTGCACATCTCAGGCAAGGTCAGGGAAGGAAATGTCCTGAGTCTTTGATGGGAACACACCTTGTGTTTAAAGTTTAAGAGCAAGTTATTAAGGCTGTGAAAGGCCATTTTTATGGAGATTGATATTTTGCTCTGCATATGCTAGCACTTTATTATTTGTTTTTTTGTCTTTTACTGCAAACATCTTTCAGGCTATTATCGTCATCCCTACAGACTTTGTGATGAAAGTGTTGTCAGAGAAGTTATTTGTTCTAGTTCAAATAGTTAGGAAGTGACAGCATTGTGTAAAATTTCTTACACATATTAAATCACATGACTTTTACCCATCTCTGATGTAGTGATTGTCTCCATTTTGTAGCTAAGACAACTGAGGCTTAGCAAAGTTAAAGATCTTGTTCAAGGTCACAGAGCCTTGAACTGGCCAAGTGGGAGTTGAAGTAAAGTTTGATGTTCTTTCTTCAACAGCTGCTGGCAGAAAAGCAGCAATTAAGTGTCATCTCTCCCCTGCTTTGGCATCCTGGCAAACCTTGTAAAAAGACTAGTTTGTCAGGTGGGTGGAAACCTACCTTGAATGTCATCATTGAACATACAGTACTTGTTGCGATATTTGTTGAGCAGTCGGAAGGCATTGGCATTGGCAAAGTCTTCAAACTGGATGAGGCAGTTTATTCCAAACCTGTGTAGAGAAAGAGGAAAGAATGCATGATTGCCTGCCTGGTGGCTGATGGCAGGCTGCATGGGGGAGGAGGGAGGCTCAGGTCAGCAGATTCAAGGTGGAATGGTCCCTAGCTGGCTGGGTTCACAACTCCTGGGCTTGGAGTTCTGCCAGCCCCATCACTGATGAGAAGGGAAAGAGTAGGCATCGCACCGGTTGGCCAAATCAACATCTCTGTGTGTAACATGAGCTAGTAGCTGCCCTGGGCTGCCATGATGGACCTGCAGGAAGGCTTGGGATAGTTCTGTCTTCTCTGTACTCTGTGGCCATCTGAGATCACAGCGGAAAGCTTGGAGAGCCAGGTTTCCCCACCACAGATAGCCAGGAGCTTCTTTAGCATCTACCCTTCTCCCTTGCCAGACCCTGAGGCTTGAAATTCTTTCACTACAGACTTCTCTAAATTCAGGCATGATTCCTTGGTAAAATGTAAGGGAGGCTGGGAAGGACCGCCATGTGAAGCCACTGTCATCTACTCATATCTAGGAGTGGTTCTCCAACTTACAGGAATAGAAGAATCAGTGAATGAGCCTTTGTAAAGTGCAGATCACCAGGCCCATCTCATAACCTCAATGAGTGAGTGTGGAATGACTCCCAGGAGCCTGCATTTTAAACAAGCATTTTAGATAGTTCTGACAGTCTAAATAACCTTTTTTTTTCAGTGCTGGGAATTAAACTCAGGACTCTACACTTGCCAGGCAGGCACTTGCGCTGCTGAGATAGATCCCCAGCCCAAGGTAACTTTGAAAAACACTGCCCTAGTGGGTGAAGACAATGCCTTTCAGGCTGCTTGGTGTGCCTGCTGGAAATCTGTGTCAGTACTGCCTTCTGGATTTCATATCCTTCAACAAAAGGAGAAGGAGGAAGAGGAAAAGGAGAAAGAGGATGAAGAAGAGGAGGAGGGGAGAACAAAGCCTGGATTCATTCAAATTTTGTAAACTATTTTTCCTTTTATTGTTTGTTGTTTGCCAGGAAGCTGAGAGAGGTTTCCTGCTCATTTGAGGCAGGAATCCTCTGTCTAAGGTTTCTGCACACAGGTTTCCCCTTACTCTGCTCTGGCTCTTTGATTCCAGTACTTGGTAATTTTGTTGGTGTTTTTTTCTGGAAACAGGCATGGTATGAATCATTAAAAGTTTCATAACACAGGGACAAACAAAAGTTTTCACATCATGGGTCAGGTTGTGGTAAAACAACAGTATTTGCGGTGGTGTTCTTTGAGAAAAAGTTCTGACTTTTTAAACACAGGAATGTGAGGGCATGTGACAGAGAAAAGTGGCCTGCCATTCCTAGCCCTCTGTGAGCTACAGGCTTGGGTCTGCTGTGAAGGGCTTTACTACTTTACTAAAAGGTGGGCGAGGCGCCTTCTTGGGTTTCCTGTGTGCTCGGGGCATCTTTCCGAGTTTAGTGACTACAAAGAGTTCACTGATGCAGGAAAACATCTTTTCCAGCCTCATAATGTTGTGCATGGCTTGTCCCAGCCAGCATAAAGGCCAGTGAGTGGGCAAATATTTGTTCCTGCTGTTGTTTGCCGGAGTCTTTCTTGATCAGAGCGCTATGTCTCTGGTGGCGCAGCTGGAGTTGGGTTCACATTATTAGTGAACTGCAGTGACTTGCCAGTGTGCACTGATAAAGACTGCAGGTTTGGGTCAGGAGGCTGTGGGCCGGACCTGGCCTTCCACACTCACCTGAGTGACCTTGCTCATGTCACTTTACCCTCTATTTCTTCCTCAGTTTTCCTTTTGCCAATGGGCACGAACATATCTGCCTGGCCAACTTCTGTGTACTGTTGTGAAGATGAAAGGCCAAGGGTGATTTTATCCTAACATTACTGGGGTCTAATTTACAAATAAAGTTTGTGGAGGAGTTCTTGAGGGTGGAAGGTTCACACACGGGTATAATTAGGGCAGAGCTTTCAGTACCCAAAAGGAAAAGTCTCCTGTTGCTAATTTGCCTTGTTTAAGAGTCACTATATTTTTTTCAATGTTAATAATTAAGATAATTAAATGTGGACATTTATTACACTTAGTGATGTGTAATTGTGGATTTTCAGTTAAAGGTTTTTGCTGCTGTAAAAATGTTATTTTGAATTGTAAAGAGCAAAAAAAGAATTTTTTGTACATTTTTTCTTTATTTAATTGGAGTAAATTTCAGGTTTCAGCAAATGGGGTAAGTGTAAATTTGATCAAGCATTTATTGTTGAATAATGTATATATTTCCATTCTAAGAAATATAAGTGCATGAAGTTGAAATAAATTCTTTAAAGTTAAAAAGAGCAGAACAATAACAGAAAAGATACTAATCATACCTCCCAGCTGAGATACACTTGGTGTGAGAGAGAAAAAGCCTTGAGAGCTTATACCAGAAATAGTGGCCTCAGAGAAAATCCAAGTTTCAACAAAACCAGAAAGACAAGGAATGATTAAAGCAATGATTTTTGGAATTTATTGATCACAGATGTAGTTCCAGAAGGTTTTAGAAAAGGAAATGAGACATATTTAGAAGGGAAATGAGGTGTTAGGGGTTGGGTTGAATGATGCAAGGCACATAGCACAAGCCTTGAACTTGTCTGTGCTCCTGAGAAAACTTAGCCTCTCCCTGTGTACCCCAGTGGGACAGGACTGCAGGGCTATGATGTGGTCCTGTTTGGTATCGTTAGGTGCAGTTACCAACGCTTCCACTCCCAGGTTCTGTGCACAACTGAATGTAGATTGTAAAGGGAAAGGAATGTCGTAATTTCTTCAATGATACATCCTATGGCTTAACGATCCTTTAAAAATCAGTTCCCAAAACAGTGGCCAACACATAGTAGGTGCTCAATAATAGTCATCCCTCTATATCTGCAGGTTATCATCCATGGATTTATCCAATCCCAGAACTGAAATATTTGAAAAATAAATTGGATCTCTAGTGAGTATGTATAGACATTTTTCTTGTCAGAACTCCCTGAACAATACAGTAAAACTATTTACACATTGTAAAGATTTTATAAGTAATCTAGAGATGATTTAAAGTTCACAGAAATTTTTTATATGTTGTATGCAAACACTATGCCATTTTATATAAGGACTTGAGCATCTGTAGATTTTGATGTTCTCAGGGTCCTGGAATCAATCTCCTTTGGATACTGAGGGATGATTGTACTATGAATAGAAATGATAAAATCCTCCCATGCACAAATATTATGCTCAACAAGCCAAAATTTACTGTGAATTTTATTTGGAGTATGAATTTCAAGTATTTGGGTTGGGAGTTGGGAACAGAATGTCTTTGGTTATTGTCGACATTGTACTATGTATAATACGTCCGGCATCGCTTCACAGCTAGCCTAGAGCTAAAATACTGAAAAGGTCAGACAACAAAAAAGTAGTGCACGTTCTCTCTCTTTCTCTGACACACACACACACACACACACACACACCCTTGACCTTTAAGCAACACCACCCTCATTTGGTGAGGTAAAAAATGAGGCAAGAGTTATAAGCGAATACATTTGTTTTGTGAGTTTCATTTTTAATTCAGTTTTATATAAAAACTCCTCTCCTTTCCATGGAACAATCTGAAGGAAGACAGAGTAGACTCTCATTAATTAAATCCCAACTTGGAATTGTATAAAAGGTTGTTGGGACCACCCATCTAGTAGCTGCAGCTGAGAGCTCCTGGGCCTCCAGGTCCTCCAGAACTCCTCTCTTTTGGACTAGCATCCTTGAGACTGCTCCCTGGGCCTCCCTGGGCCTCTTATCATCAGAAACTTCTATCGTAGGACTTTATACTGTCCACTTTCACAGCCTCTCCTTCCACTTCCCTGCGCTTATCTACATCTGCTCTTTGTTTCCATCAAGACCTCTGGGCCTTTCACCAAGTTACACCACTCCCTTGGCCTTTCCCTGATGCCTCCTGAAATCAGTCTAAATGAAGAAGAATGACTTCAGTCACTGGTCTTAGCACCATCCATCTATCCATCTGCCCATCCACATCTATTGAATGCCTATAATGATCTAGTACTATAGTTGAACAGCGTCTAGGAAAGGGTGACTATATGAAGGAGTTGGTGGAAATTTAGCATTGTGAGTTTGCTTGACAACTTTTTAAACTAATTCAGAACTATTTAAAGACAGAAACAAAATTTCATCGTGAAAATCTGAATGGCCCAATTCATCTATATATATCCAAATATACAGACTTCCACTGTTACCACTTACCTTACATACTCATTAAGTGCTAATAACAGTGGTAATAAAACTCATTAGCCTTTATGACCTCCTAAGCATCGTACTAAGCTCTTTACACATTATCTCAAACTTAACCTCGCCTTCTATGAAGCAGGCGCCGTTTCACAAGAAGGAATCCTGACTACAGATGTTATCTTCCTAGAGTATTTACTGTACTCCACTTGGTAGGTGGAGGAGCTGGTAGGAATTTGGATCTGACTGTAATCTGACTCTAGACCCTGTCTTAGGGTAGCCTGAAAAGCAATGTAGATTTGTAAAAGATAAAACTAGGTAATAAAATTGGATTTCTCTTAGCATTGGGAAAGACGTGGTGAAAAAACACGGGACAAGGAGATGTAAAAACCATTTTCTTCTGTCTCTGACAAAGACTACGAGTGTTGCCCAGGTGCCCTTTCTTTGCCTGGGTTGTTTCAGGGTGTGAGTGAGTGGAGGATGAGGATGAACTGCTTAACATCTAAGGCTGAAATTGATACACTAGGAGCTTCATGCTGTTTCTACAAGATGAAGAAGGAGGTCTGAACTGTTCATAATGATGGCAATATGTGGTGCAGAGCCAGTGTCTAAAGTCCTCTTCATGCTGACATAAACCAGAACAGCAGTTGATTGAGGCAGTAGTAGGATCCTTCCTACCACGGGCTCTGGGACATCTACTTAGGGATCTGGACAGTTTCTTGATTTCAGTGCTGGCTTTCTCCTGGTATCCTTCTGTCTTGTCAGAAACAGTCCCCTAACAGGCAGGCTACTACTTTTCTGTCCCCTTTTATACTCTTGAATTCTTCACCCTGTGGCCCAAGAATTGGAGGAGGAACATCTGATTCTTCTCCAGAGGAGAATTCCTGCAATGGAGAAAGAGGTAACTCCCCAAAGACACAGGGAGCTGCCCAGACTTCTCAACCACCGGGACTCAGCTGGGAAATGGCATTGAGGCATTTCAAAGTAAAAAGTCATTTAAAGACATAAGATGATGGGTGGATGTCTTATTTCCCCCCGTAGATCAAGCAAGGGGAAGCACGCAAAGAGTGACCTGTACTTGAGAGTCCCAGGGAGCCATGTGACAGTGTGATGATACATGGCCATGGCCACAGAGCTGGGTACCTGCCACCTGGGACACAGCTCCTAGGGTAGGGAGAGTCTGGGGTAGTGTGTCCTCCCCCGCATGTTGAGCTAAATGCAGATGAGGGATGTTGGTGATTATTTCAGGGACTGCAGACATGGTTTCTTTGTTCCAGAGGTCTGGACCTGCCATTCTTTCAAACACTTGGATCTGACTTCAGGCCTGAACAAACATGGGGGACCTGGGAGGAGCAGGTGAACTTGCTCAGCCTGACTCCAAACAGGATGACTAAATACTACCACTCATATTTCCATGGGAGTCTGCTCCATTCTTCCAACAATAAACACGCAGAGGCTTCCCAGAGGAGAATATTCTGTGACAATTGTCATCCCATGGAAAACTATGTCTTTCCATTCCTCCTTTTCCTGCCAGGAACTAGAACTGACACTCTTTAAGTTTTGTTTTCTGTTGTACAAATTGCATTAAGCACTGGGCCTTCAGAAAGACATTCAGGAGTAAAGTAAGTTCGGACTCTTACATACGGCATATATGGTGTATATCGAAGGCTCCAAAAGTCCTCCTTTCAGAAGCCTACATAACCCAGAATTTTCTAAACTTATTTGATGAGAGACTTTACCTTCCTGTGCACCTCCCTTTCCCTGTGGTGAGCTCTACTTTGAGAAGTTGACTCTCTGCAGAAAGAACTTTGTTCAGGTGGGGCTGGGTGGATCTAGGGTGAGGTTATCTCTCCCTGAGGTTACTGCATGGCTGTTTCTGGCCAAGGTCCTACAATGACTGATTTTACCTCCTTCAAGTTTGTTTCCCCTCCCCCAATTCACCATCCACATCTTTCTGTACACAAGTCTGGGAAGATCCCTTATTTTGGGAAAATCTCAAGACAGTTTTCCCCGTATTTAGGGTCACATTCAAATTCCATAGGTGGTGGTGTCTTTGGCTGCAACCTCATTGCTCAATACCTGTCCATATCTTTTGACACCTAGGCACATTTTTGCTGTTTTGCAGCCACTGTGGGCCCTTGCATAGTCCCATGTTTTACTCCAGCTGGTGGTTCTCTCTGCCTGGAGGACTCCTCTGCCCATACTAGCCCAGAGTCCAGCTCCTATGTCATATATTCTAGGAAGACTTCCCTGAGCTACATCTTTCCCTATTCTTAGGGTAGTATGAAATCTCTTCTATGGCCTACGTGATACTCTGGACACACCATAATAGCATATCACATTATATCACAATTATTTACTAAAATTTCTGTTCTAATTTAATTAAAGAAATATATTTGGCAGGGAGTTCTTTTGTGCCAGGAACTATACTAGACATAATCTAAAATTCTAATTAAAATGTCTAAGTATTCATTATCACTGCTGGGTTGCCCCACTTGCCAGAATACAAAGACAAGTATAAAGACCTCATAGTCAAATAGGAACACAGACAATGAAAAGCAATGGCAACACACGGTGTAATGAGAAAGCTGTGAGCCCGGCACTCGGGAACCCTGAAACGAGCAGGCAGATCTGCTGGGGGAACAGCATTCATGGCTAGAATGAGAAGACGTGGTGCCTCCCTGGAGCTGCAGGGAAATGCATGGAGCCGGACCGTGCCAGAGAGTGAAGAAGAGGAGGATGTGGGGGAGACGAGGTGGGGCAGAACCATGCTGCCTTGATGTACCTGTGTGAAGAGGCTAGCGGGAGACACTCCAAGGGGCCCAGGCTGGAAGGCTGCATGTGTTGCAGGACATTCATTCCGGGAGCAAAGGGGATGGATGCCGGAGGAAGTACCACAGACAAGGCAGCATGTGACCATGATGGCAGGCTGTGAAGTGTTGGATTGAGGTGATGGGGAGACTGAGGGAGAGAAGGCATTGGGAAATGGCACTGAAGAGGTGAAAGGAATAGCTCAGAAAAGACAGAGAGTAGAGAAGTGGGGAGAACTTTGAGATCAAGCAGGACTGGCTCTATCACTTTCTAAATATTTGATCCTAGGCAGCTATTTAATGGAGGTTTCCATCTTCAATGATAAGAAAGTGGGATAATAATACCTCTTCTGCAGTGCTGTCCGGAGAATTAAATGAAATAATGTATACAAAAAGCTTGAGACATGGTAGACACTGAGTCCACGGAAGTATTGATCCTGATTACTCTTGTTGGGATTTAGTACCAGGCTAGAGGTGGAAGGTGAGGGAGAAGGAGGAGCCTGGGATGGCTGGCTGGATGGTGGGGTCTCTACTTCCGGAGGTCAAGCACAAGAACAGGCAAGCAAATTCACTAGGTAAGACAGGCTTGGCACATGCTGAGTCTGCGATCATGTGCTCATGAAGCAGAGGGTGCGCAGAAGGTTCAGGAGAAAGGAGCAGGTAGCTCAGGGCACCGTGAGCAGTTGGAGTCATGGAACTGGAGTCCTCAGGTGGCCCATGTGTGCAGGGAGAAGACAGCAGGGGTCAGCATAGAGCACTGAAGCATATGTGCATCCAAGGGTCAGAAAGAGAAGCCAGCAAAGGACAGTGAGCAGAGGGCCCGCAGTGGTGGGAGAATGGCCCACAGAGCAGTGCCAGAGGGCATGTGTGACGGGCTGTGGTCAGGAGTATCAAAAGCTGCCATAAGTGAAACAGCAGCGGAGGAGTATCTACTGGAGTCACAGGTTAGAAGGTGGTTGGTGACCTCTGCAGAGCACTTTCAGTGGAGAGGTGAAAGAAACCATACTGCGTGGGGTTAAAGTATAAATGGGAGGGGAGGAAATGTCAGTCGTTATGAATTTCAAGATGTTTGGCTGCAATGCAGAGTAGGATGACAGCTGTTGGTGAGGCAGGCTGCAAGGTGGATTTGCTTTGGAGATGGGAGGTGTACATCTGAGGTGACATAGCCAGCATGGGGGAGAGATGAGAAATGAGGAATGAGATGGTGGGGGAGGTCCTGGGCAGCTTGGAAGAAGTGACAGCTAGATCCCAGTTGGAATGTGAAGACATGGTCAGGTATCATGAAACAGATGTGAGCTGTTACACCACAACTCAGCCTCAGCTGAGTGTGAGGGAGTCGCTCATTCTTCTGGAGGGAGGAGGGAGAGAAGGGAGGCAGAGTTTGGGGAAAGACTCACAAGAATGACAAGAAAACTATTCTGTAGGTGAGAAAGCTGCAAACCCAGGATTGAAGAGAAGATACCAGGCCTGAAAAGGGAAGGCAAAAAGCATGGAGGAACGGTGATTACCATCAGATACAGGACTGTTCCTTGGACAAGGAGTTAAACTGAATTATTTTTGTGTTGCCTCGAGGGAAAAAAATAGCATGAAGGAGTGGATGACAGAGAAACCCAGATTACATATAGATGCATATAAAGCAGAGATTTCAAACACTGGAAAGACAGAGGCTGCTGATCACTGGAGGTGACTTCATGGTCACCAGAGCTCCACCTGGTGCGGCAGTCAGGGGAGGATTTCAGCCTGGGTATGAGGGTGAACCTGAGGCCCAGCTCCTGGGCTGGGAGAGTGCCTGCTGTCTGCTCACAGTGAGGTTGCAGGCTCCTGTGACTGGCTTTCTGGCCCCAGGGGGAAAACCCCATTGCCTAGTAAGGTAGTCACAAGAAGCAGCAATTTCTAAACAAAAGCCCCAGGAAAATGTTGGCCATTTCTCAGTCACTGCTGTGACAGCCAGTCTGGGCCAGAATGAAAACATTTTGGGAATAGTAGGATTTCCTCCTGAATTTCCCTGTATGACTGAGTTCCTGGGAACGCAAGCACATGGCGCCAGGAGTCCCAGGGCTGGGAAGATGGTGGCTGATCTACTGACCTCTTGACCTTTCAAAGGTCAGTGTCCAGTACTGTGTTTTTCCTCTAGAGCACAGCAATTCACTCCTGTTCATAGAGTTCAAGTGACTTTTTTCAACCTCCAACCCACTGGCTAATTTAGTGGCTTCAGTCATGACAGCTCATGGCTATCCATGGATTTTGTGAGTTATCACAAAGTCACTGTTGTCCTTCATGAAACTTATCTGATTAGTTTGGCTCATTCCCATCTTTCTGCTCGGGTGTCTTACTATAGTATTCATACCATATGGTCTGTGGTACAATCATATCTTCACTCTCCTTAGAGTCTAAACTAATCTACTTACAAGGGGGGAAAAAGAATTGAGATATATTATGTACACGTACCAATCCCCGTGATGAATGTAGCCATTGTGTCCTGCAAACATGTACTAATAAAAATAAAAATTTACAAAAGAAAAATAATTTGAAAAACTTCTAAAAAATAAAATAAGCTGACCCCCTTTCACAGAACTAGCCCAACTCCATATTGGATTATGATAGTTAATCTTGTGGTGGGGACTGTGGAATATGGTGAAGTTTGGAAGACAAACCTGTGTGCATGGGCTTTCAGAACCCAGTGAGCCAATGTCAAAGAGAGCAGAAAGGAAAAATACTATCCCAGGTTCGGCAATGAACTGGACCAAAGCATGTGCTAAAAACAGTCCTAGAACACACAGGTGGTATCTTATTCTCCATTACATGGCATGGCAGCTGAAGAGGGAATTCCACTGACCTCCTTTCCTTCCTCTGCTCTGGATAAATCAGTCTCAGACACTCATGTTGGAGGACCAAAAACTCTACTCCATGTGCCGTGTAAACATTTGTTGAACATGTGAAAACATGAACCCTGGAGAACAGTCCCTCTCACAGGGCTGCCCAGTCACGCACATCCTGTATGATACCACCAGTTACCTATGGAGGTCCTCACGCCTCTTCTAGAGGCCACAGTGGCAAAGAAGGCTTGTATCTCAAAACCTAGGAGCTCATTCTTCACCCTTAAGGATTCAAATCAACAGAAATGAGCACTATGTGCAAACAGCATCTTCTCAGAAAGGCTAGGAAACAGGCAAGGCAGGTCAGCAGGGGAGCTGTAGACCCTCTGAAGTCAGGAAGTTCAGGTTTTGGAATCCTGTAGGATTGAGAATCTAGCTGGGTGCTTTGGGGTAGTTGCTTAACCTTTCTAAGCCCCAGTTTCTTAATATCTAGGGGTTGCTGTGCTAAGTCAATGTAACTCATCCAGCATGGTGAAGGTGCACTATAGAGGTCAGTTGCTAGCTCTTTCCTGGGAATATGGTTGTGAGTTTTTAAATATAAGTTAGTCTCCCACATCCTTGGTAGCCTTATTCCGTCTATGGCTGTTGGTCAATACTGTAGGCAGAGCTTTTAGTCAGGTGCACATAAGTCCACACAAACCCACTGGTGATTATTTGAGTATCTATCTCTTTATTTCCTCTAACTGATTATAAGATCCTTGACAGCGAAGTCTATTTCTGAGTTTTTGCTATGTTCAATAATAGCTCAATGAATTGAAACGAGCAAATGACTACATTAATACTTTTAATCAAAGTAATAGAATGCTGTCTTGAAATATTTTCTGATTAGTGTACATGTCTAGATCATAATCCCAGGAAAACTGAATTCTTTAGACCAAGCTTTTCTTTGTATTGGCCACATTGTGTGGAGTATAGGCAAAGCATGTGATAAATACAGGCCACATGAAATTTGGAGGGAATTTCATAAGTTATGTGAAAAACAGAAAAAAGATAGATAGGTTTCCCTTATTTATTCACTGTCTGATTCCAAAGAAATAGCTTTCTTTTTTGGACTCAGTTTCTCCACCATGAAGTGAGGAGTTTGGATCAAATAGGCAAGTTGCTGCACGCTCAGGTATTCCATGTCTGTGGGATGACAGTCTCCTGCCAGGTGGGAAAACAAGAATGGTAAGGTAGAGATTGAGCCATAAAAGGTTTTCCTAAAATCCAGTGCACGGGGAAATACTCAATAGTGGCTGCTTTCATGGAGAGAGTCTGAATGTGAATAACCCCTTGAAACTTTGCAGTTCAGGGCTTAGAACCACTAGTGATGTTTTTGCAACCTTTCAAAATTAAAACTTTTGTTAGAGTCTGGATGCCATAACCTTAGGGGATTATCCTTGTTTATATTCCTTTAAAATTAGCAAAGAAACTTGACCCCAAGAACCTCAGCTTTTCCACTGAGGTGGGTTGAACTGACAGGGGACTGAGGTTTGTTGGTTTGTTGATATTCATCTTTGGTGAACAACAGGGAACCAACAACTCACCTTTAAGTGGTCAAAAATGGAGAACCAGGAAAAGCTAACCGACTAACCTGGAAAATAGTTAAGTAAGATGATGCTTCCTTCATTTTCTGATAAAAACTAGAGAGTTTTGGAAATGACTACCTCTCCAAAGTGCCCTTGTGGTGATTATGGGAGAAGTATTATAACCTTGTGCTTGAATAAGCTGGAGGGGGAAGACATTAGTAAGCCAAGAAAAACAGCTTTCAAAAGTTCTTGCTCTGCTGGGCATGGTGGCACATGCCTGTAATCTTAGCACTTGGGAGGGTGAGGCAGGAGGATCATTGCGCGTTTGAAACTAGCCTGGGCTACAAAGTGAGCTCAAGGCCATCCTGAACTGCATAGTGAGACCCTGTCTCTAAAAGACAAAAAAAGTTCTTGCTCCATTTATTCTTCTGGTCTATTATGTGAAGAAAGTATCTAGAGTATGCGGGACTACGTTTGCTTTCATTTAATAGGACAGAATCAGAGAATATCCAACTTAGAAGGGGAATTTTGAGCTCAATCATTCATGGGCACATCTTGGCTCTGTTTTGTGAATGTGTGACCTTGAACAACTTTCTTAACCTCTCTATGCCTCAACTTTCTCATCTGTAAAATATGCATTTATTCAATAAGTACTTATTGAGGACCCATGAAGCACTAGGCATCATTATGGGTACTTGAGATATAGCATTAAATAGAAAAGACAAAGATGTTCCCTGGAACTTACATTTTAGTGGGATACAACAAAAGTTACATCCACTTCATAGGGTTTCCTTTGGTTTCGATAAGTGTCTTCTAAAAGCTCATGTGATGAAGACCTGGTCCCCAGGGTGGGTGGCACAATTAGGAGGTGGTAGACCTTTAGGAAGTGGGGCATTATGGGAGGCCCTTGGGCTACTGGAGCTGTAGGATCAAAGGTGATTGTGCAACTCCAGCTCACCTTCTTTCTCCTTCTGGTTATGAGGTGAGCAGTTTGCTCTACCATACACTCCCTGTCACTGTCCACTGTCACGTCAGAATCCCTTACCTCCCCAAAGGCCCAGGGCAATGGATCCTCCACAACAATAAACTAAATAAACTTTGTCTCTCTATATGTTACTTATCTCAAGTATTTTGTTAGGGTGCTGTACAGCTGACTAACTCAGGGTTGTTATGAGTATCAAGTGAGTTAATGTATGTGAATTTTTCATTGTCCCCAGTTTACCAAAGGGTAAATGGTAGGATGTTTGCTTGCTTATTGCTTATTTAGGATTTTTTCCCTGCAAGAAACTGTCTCTGGGAAAGAATTGCTGCTTAACTCACTATTTTTATAAAGGATTCAATTACAAAAAGTTCCTGCACCTAAAAAATCAAATGTCACAAAAATGAATGTATTGGGAAGCAAAAATCCCTGGAAATCTCATCCCTTAACTGGAATCACTATTAACAGTTTATCTTACATACCTCTAGACCTTTTCTTCTAACATAGCTTATCTTGATGAAATAATTTGTTTTTAGGAATTTTTTCTCAGTTATTCAAGAATATTAAAATAATATGGAACTTGCACCCTGACCTCCTAGAGGTCACAGACACAGACAGTCTGTGATTGCTGTTGGTGCGGCTGGAACCTGGCTCCTGTGCATGTCCCAAACTGATTGGAGATGCAGAATGAGGCAGGCCATGGCCTGCTGACAGGTGATGTTCCCAGCTGAACGCTGCCGTGAGAACCAGGTATTTCCCATCTACTTCCTGGGGGCAGAGCAGGTGACCTATGACCCTGCTGCCATTAGAGTCTGAGTCTCCCCTGGTGCAGAAAGGAGATCCTTACTCAGAAGGCCCACGAACTGCTCTCACTGGGGTTCACGTGTGGCCCTCCTTGTGCGTACCCAGCACTGAGTGAAGTACTGGAGTGGGCGCTCCATGAGCTGCTGGCACTGCAGTATGGGTCTGGGCTTCATTTGTGCCCTGATCTTCTGAAGGTCACAGACACAGGTAGTCTGTAATCACTGTTGGTGCTGCCTGCGTCTGGATCCTGTGTGCATCCAGAACTGAGTGGAGACACAGAATCAGGTGGTCTACAAATTGTTGACCATGCAGTTCGTGTCTGGATTTTCCTGTACCCTGAACTGCCTGTGGTCACAAGATCACTGGTCTGGGATTGCACCACCAGTACAACCGGGTTCTGGGTCATACACATGTCCTGAACTGCGAGGGGTCATTGGATCTGATGGTCTGCCATCAACTGACATCACAGTTCGCATCTGAGACCTGGGAGCACTAGGTACACTTCACCATCTACTGGAAGTTCCCAGACTAAGCAGTGCATCTCAGCAGACATTGAGGGGCAGGCCTGACCACCAAGAAAACTAGGGCCACTAGTGACCTTTGCTGAACTGCCAGAGAAGAGGAAGACTGAGTGCTCTGACTCTGACATTAAATGTGACAAGATGAAGGACTAAAATTCAATCTCAGAACTCTACCCCACTCAGAACAAGTCCAGGAGACATCGACATAGGAGAACTTGGTAAACATACACCTGAAATTGCTGAAATGATTGCAGTGGAAGTAAAGAAACAACTCCATAGAAGAGATCAGATGAGACATAATCTCTCAGGAAAAAAAAATGAAATGACAATAATAATGAAAGAAATGCTCCACACATCTAGAGAAGAAACAGATAAAAAAATAGATGAACACAGGCAACAGATGGAAATGTTACATGAGCAATATAGGAATGAGTTAGAAAGCATGAAACAGACTCATAGAGATTTCCAGGAAATCTAAACCTCCACTGAAAGCTTGCAAAACTGCTTGAATGAAGCTGAAGATAGAATTTCAGATCTTGAAGACAGCATGGCAGCTAGCAATCATGAAAGGAAGCATCTTTTAAAATCAACAAGGATCCAGGAAAAAATCAACAGCTGCAAGATGAGGCAAAGAGAAATAATGTCAGACTAATAGGAGTCAATGAAACAGCAGGGGGAAACAAATGACATAAAAAGAATATTTGCAGAAATAATAGAAAATTTCCCAAGCATGGAAAGAGAACCTGAGATACATGTGAATGAGGTATATAGAACTCCTACTAGTCATAACCATAATAAAACTACAACCAGACATATAATAATCAAGATCGCAGATCTCCAGCAAAAGAACAGAATATTAAAAGCTGCTAGAGAAAAGAAACATCACTTATAAAGGAAAGCCCATCAGAATCATGGCAGACTTCTCAACACAAACCATCCAATCAAGAAGAGCTTGGAGTGAAGTATTACAGGTCCTAAGACAAAACATCTTCCAGCCAAGATCGGTGTATCCTGGCCAACTATCCTTCAAGTTTAACAGAGAAATAAAATATTTCCGTGACAAAGAGCAACTGAAGAACTTCATGAGTGCCAAACCATCCTTACCAAAAGTACTAAGAGACATTCTAGACAGAGAAGAAAAGGATCACAATTTTAAGCACAACAAAAGAAAAGAACCCTCAAGAAGAGCAAGCAGTCAAACAGGTAGAAAAAGTAAGAAACTAATAGCAAGTAAATAACATGACAATGATAAGCTCTCACATATTGGCTATAATTATAAATGTAAATAGCCACAATTCACCAGTCAAAAGAAACAGACTGGCAGAGTGGATTAAGAAACAAAATCCAATGATATGCTGCATACAGAAAACACATTTTACTCAAAAGGAAACCCATAGACTGAAAGTCAAAGGATGGAAAACAATCCTATGTGCAACAGGAACCCAGAAAAAAGCAGGAGTAGCTATTATGTTTGCAGACAATGTAAATTTCAAACTGAGAATGATTGAAGAGATAAAGAAGGTCAGTACACACTTGTTAGGGAAAAACTGCAAGAGGATGAGATAACAATCCTAAACATGTATGCACCAAATATCGGAGCACTAAACTACATAAGACAAATCTTAACAGACATGGAAATCCACATAATTAATAACACTATTGTAATAGGGGACCTCAACACCCCTTTGACACAAAGAGATAGGTCAGCTGGACAAAAAAATCAGCAAAGAAATAACAGATCTAAATCAAAACTGCCAACAAATGGATTTAGTACATGGATAAATAGTGTTCCACTCCACAACATCAGAATGCACATTTTTCTCAGCTGCACATGGGACTTCCTCTAAAATAGACCACATTCTAGCATATAGAGCATACCTACCTAAATGCAAAAGAATTGCAAATATCCCATACATAGTAAATGACCACAGTGCAATGAAATTGAAAATTAATGACAAAAGGAACTCCAAAAACTCCATAAACACTTGAAAATTACACAACAACCTCCTGAACAACGAATGGGTCACAGAAGAAATTAAAGAAGAAATTAAAAAATACCTACAAACAAATGAAAATGTAGATACAACTTACTGGAATCTGTGGGATGCAATGAAACCAGTCCTCAGAGGGAAATTTATAGTGGTGAACTCACACATAAGGAAAACAGAAAAAGAACAAATAAATAGCCTAATGCTGTACCTGAAACTTTAAGAAAAAGAAGAACTGGTCAAGGCCAAGCCCAAAAAAGGGAGGAGATTATAAAGCTTAGGGCAGAAATTAATGCAATTGAGATGAAGAAAACACTACAAAAAAATAAATGAATCAAAGAGCTG
>PVLD010025636.1:0-23416 GCA_004027595.1 Dinomys branickii
CTCTTTCCTTTTTCTGTGGTGCTGGGGTTCAAATCCAAAGCCTCATATATGTTAAGCAAGCTCTCTACCACTGAGCCATACACTCAGCCCAGTTCCAAATTCTTAAGAATCTACACAACCTTAATTTCTATTATGGTATTGGTGGACAACACAAATGACCATGGATGGGTGAGTGGATAAAGAAAATGCAGTTCAGCCAAAAACAGGAGTAAGTACTGGCATGAGCTGAAGCATAGATGAACCCTGATAGCAGTATGCTAAATGAAAGAAGTGGTTTGTTAAAAAAAAATCATATCAAAAATCCATCCCCAGGACGGGAAAAACCTATAAAGAGAGAAAATAGATTAGTGGTTGTCTAGGGCTGGGGGCATGGGAAGTTGGAAGATAAAGAAATGATACATCCATCTATGAGGTTTCTTGTCCAGATGATGAAAATGTTTTAAAATTGACTATGGTGATGGTCATACAGATCTGTGAGTACACTAAGACTATTGACCTGTGAACTTGTATTGAGCAATTATGTGGTGTGTGAATTATATCCCAACAATGCTGCAGAAAGAATAGTCCATAAAAGCCCAATTTTCACAAGTTGCTAAGTTTCTGATAGAAAAAAAAAAAAAACCCAAGGAATTAGACAGAGAACAGCCTTATGAAACTGATAAGAATTATTTTTTCATATAAAGCAAGTATCACAGGGCCTAACATTATCCCCACAAAATAAAATAGGGTGGAAAATTGGCCCCAGGTCTTTGGGCATAGAAAGAGAATGAGTGGAAAAGGAGATAAATGAGGTGAGGAAAAGTTACCCAGAGGTCAGCAGAAGGGCTGATCTTGAAGAGGGGAGGTCTGTGGCGTAGAAACACTGCCTGAACGAGGACAGCAGGGGCTCAGCTCCAGAATGAGGGGGCCCCCAGGACCAGAGGCTGAACCCAGCAGCCAGTGAGGACAGGGTCGTGAGAAACACATGCCCTGGCAAGTAAGTAACTCGGCAACACGGGGGGGGTTGGGGGGTGGGGGGGTGCTGGGCATCCTGGGAGTAAGGGCAGGAAGCAGGCACTAGAGCAATTACTAGATCACCCACCTGTCACTGCCACTGTGCCCCAGCCATCTGCTGGCTAAATGGCTTTTTCAGGTCATAGGACCACAGCTGGCACTCAGCATAATGCTCTCAGCTCACAGCAAGATCTGCAAAGTGGTAAGTTAAAAAGCAGGAGCCGGCAGAAATGCATGCTTCCTCTGAGGAAAAGTTTATGGAATGGTGCCGAGTCACTGTGCTACCATGATTCTCAGTAGGTTCAGGGCTGGAGGGTAACATGACAACCTTCCCCCACCCTCCTGAAAGGCCCAGGCACAACCAGTGCACCCATCAATGCTAGCAGCAACAGGATTCCCCAGATTTTCAGAGAAAGGGTTACAGGGGTTGAGAGGAGCTACCAGGCTGGCCAAAATTCTGGTCTTTAGGTCATCAAATGAGAACTCTGGAGATTCCCTAGTCTGGTCAGCCCAAGACAGTGTCAGGATCAAGTAGGATCAGTTAGTAACTGGTTAGAAATGTAACTTCCTGCTGAGTCAGAAATTCTGGAGGTGGGGACCCAGTGATCTGTGTTTTACCAGAATGCACTGAATTTGAAAAACCACTGGTTGTGTCATTCGCTACTTCAGTGACCCTAGTACTGCACACCTGAGAGCTTACTTAAGTCTGTAAGCTTTCTGAAGAGTGTTGTGGGGGCGTGTTGGCAGTAACTATGTCCAGTGAAGAGAAATAGACAAGTGACATCCACCAAGGACAGAAACCACCCAGCTTTTCTGGAGGCCTGTTTAGGCATGCAGAGCCCTCTGGTGACTCACATTGTGAATAGGATTCAAAGGTGAGCTGAGTTCTCAACAAAATGCACTCTTACTGCCTCAGCAGCCCCCTCCTACACCATATTTCTCACGGCGTAAGAATTCCTCAAGAGTGGCTGACACCTCAGTAGTGCTTTTCAGTTTCTGAGATCCACCCACTGATATGCTTGCTTATCTGTTGTGCAAAACGTAAGGCTTGGATCAGACATGACCCTCCTAGCACCCAACCTGTTTGCCAGTAGAGGCACTGTTCTCAGTGAAGACTCAGCTCAGCACCATGGCTGTCCTCGGAAAACACAGGATATAGTAAAAGAGATAAGATAGGACAAGGCATCTTGCAGGTCCCTCAGGCATCTGGAGATGCCCCAAATTTACACCAGATGCCTCAAAGACTCTGCCCACTAAGGTACAAGACAGCCAGAGAGCTTTGACCACTGATGTTTAGTAAGATCTTCCCACCTAGTGTCCCTTGCCTTCTTTCAATCCCTACAAAAAGGGCCTGTTTCTCTTTGTTCCCTACAGACAGTCTTTTCACCCTCGGTCTGCCTGCTCCCTGGTATTAAACCGTATGCCCTATTGCTTTCACAAAACCCTGCTGAGTGGTCTCTGCCTCATCATTCCTTACACAAAACTTCGCTGGGGTAGGCGTTGTTGCCATCCCTCCAGAGATGAGGAAATGGAGGGTGAGAGAAACCTAAAGGCTGCTCAAGATCGGGGAAAGGGATACCAGGTTACAGCCTGTCTTCTTTCTGACGGAAGTTCCCTTCACTATCTACCAGTCTTTCTGGAAAAGAACTCTTACCTCAAAGACTATAGAGACCTGGCAGTCTGCAAGATGCAGGCAGGTGCTCCACAATCTCCTTAGGATCTATTAGCAGCTGGTCTACAAGTTACTCCCAGTCATCAGCCACCCTGGCTGGGTATGTTTGGTTTCCTGTGTGTGTGTGTATGTGTGTGTGTGTGTGTGTGTGTGTGTGTGTGAGAGCCATTGTTTGAGGTATGTTTGGTTTCCTCTGTGTGTGTGTGTGTGTGTGTGTGTGTGTGTGTGTGTGTGTGTGTGAGCCATTGTTTGAAGTTTCCTGGCTTCAGGAGTGTCTTTCTCCCTGCCTGACACCATTTTGGCAGGCCTATGTGGGAAGCTGCCCTCCATAGGTGTCTACAATACTAGGTTCTGGAAAATCCTCCACCGTGTTATCTGTGTGACTTGGGAGTAGTGGGGTCAGATGGGGTTTCATTTAATGACTAGTTATTGAAAAAATGTTCCACACAATTCTAGTGTTCCACAGTTCCACAGGCTCCTAATATACACACATACAGGGAAAGAGACATTCTTAACATGATTTAAGTACCTCTGAGAAATTCCATATAATGTCCTCTCTTTACAATAAATGTCAGTTTATGAAAGGCTCTGAGTTGACACCTACTGGATTTTATTCCCCCACTGTCACTGATTATCGGCACAGCTCTGGTTCTCAGTCATTTCCTAGAGCAGCATTTCAGGTGGGGGATGTAAGGATCAAATCCTGAGAAGAATCTGAGGTCTCATTTGTTATCCTCAATCTGCAAAATCCCTCCTTTTATTCTTATTAGAATCATTAAATCAAGTACAACTTGGATAGGACTGAAATCGGCACCTCAAAGACTAAAACATTTCCCTGTAATAAACAGAGGAAGCAAATGCCAAAGTCACCATCTTCAAATCTTTAGCAAAGGCACAAAGGAAAACATTAATGCAACAGATAAAACTCCTCAGAGAGTAACACCTAATGAAAGGCTTTTTTTCGGTATTACACTTCTAGGACACAGAGCAAGGAAAATAGGTGTGAGATCACTCCTACAGCATAATAAAATCTTCAGCTACTTTTGTAAGAGCCTCTTACAAATGACAACTCATCTTTGTGCTCAGATGACTTTCGGTTTGCCATCAGTGGCTTCCATATACACTCTGCAAAGTACCCCCTGCCCACACATTGCTCGCTTCCAAGTGTGGTGACATTTCCAGCTCTTCACCCCCAAGGAAATGGCTCTTATTCTAGTAGAGATGTCCTATAGGAGCACAATAACATATCAGAGAGGAAAAACCCAGTTATCAACAATAATTAGTCTATGAAAACAAAAACAGAGTGAAAATTAAAGCCATATTCACCTATCATCACTTCAAAACTGTTTCAAAAATGGCGTAGATAGAAGAAGAATCAGGAAAAATCTTAGTCTTGGCAACTATAAACAGTTTACTATGTGGAACAGAAAAGATGTTCTTGCTTTGCATGCAGAAGCTGCCCATGAGCTGCTCCTCTGAGCCTCGGGCAAAGGTGATTTCTAAGGCAGCTGCACCAAGCTTAAAGCACTCATCATCACAGAAGCCTGAGATGATATTATATTTCTTCTGAATTGGTCACATAATGAGATCGGTTCTAGATAAAAATCAAAAATGCATCCTCCTGCTATCTTTAGCTCTTGTTAAGAGAGGAGTCTGTATCCTGTCTTTCAGAACAGTCATAGGGCCCTCGGCTGCTTACAGAACAGCACATAGCTTCCCTCTTGTGTTGTCTAAAATTTGGCACTTGAGTTGTGGCATCAATAAAGATAACAGTCTGCTGGGCCTGTGTGTGCCATGCACCAGCAGAGGCCCATATTCATGTCTTCAGACCGCAGAGATAACTGCTCTGAGGCTGGTCCCGATCTGGCTGTCTTTCTTGATAAGGCTCTCTCTTATCCACAGAGTACATGAAGACAAGAAATCCAAACAGTGCTAACAGTGAAAAACTCAGCTCAGCACCTACCCTTCTGCAGGCATCTGGTATGGTGTGAGATACATAGATGCTGAAATGACTGTTGTGAAGGAAGAGAGTTTTATGCCCAGATCCCTAGAAACAAGAGGCCTGGAGTAGCATACTGGGCCACAAGGAAAACACCAGTGTTAGGCAGGAGACAAGAGAAAGTGGGAGGAAAGCATAGGCCAAAGCTTTTATTGTGATTTTTGCAGGAAGGAAAGTAGGAAGCAGGGTAAGGGGCTTTTGATCTCAATTTGAATCATTTCGGCAGGCTCTAGGCTCAGAATTAGTCCTTAGGTGTCCAGTCTTGGAGGAAGAACATGGGCTTAGTGTGTAAGAGTTAGACAGAGGAAGGATTGGGTATGGCATTTGCACTGGTTTTCATGGAAAGGCATGCTTGCAGGCAAGGTGTTTACTATCTCAAGGAATTAGCTAGCCCTGGAAAGGGTGGTCTCTCTAGCAGGGCCTCATATGTTAAAGCATCATAAAATTCAGAAAATTTAAGAATCATGATTAGTACCTGCCTGATGTCCTTTCCCACCATTCTCATTTCTCCCTTCACCTCCATCTGGTCAGTGTGAGTTCATTAGCCTGCAGATGTGCATTTCCACATCTGTAGAGAAACTTTTCCTGCAGCAAGGAACCATCACACTGTTTAAGCATCATGACTAAGAACCAGAGTTAGAGATGCCTGCCTGTCAGAATCGACTGGGGAACTTCATAAAAATACACTTCCTTGGCCTCACTCCAGGCTCATAGGATTGAGATTTGCAAGATGGAGCCAAAGCCATGTATGATAGTTCATTAGCCATATAAAGTACTCAAGAACCATACTTCTTTTGGAAAAGATAGAAAAATCTTTAATGAGATATTATCAATTTGAATGCAGCAGTGTGCAAAGAGGACCATTATGACCAAGTGTTTGCCAGAAATGGAAGATTTATTTAACATACAAAAATCAATCCATTTAACTGGGCTGCACAGTGCATGAAAATTTGGTGAAAGGTTTTTCTGCATGTGTCTGAGGGTGTTTCTGGACAAGAGCAATGTTGGAGTGGATAAACAGAGGAAAGTAGATTGCCTCTCCCAGCATGGGTGGGCCTCATTCGATGTGTTAACAGAGCCTGTAATTCTGTTGAGTGCAGCAGAGCTGCAGTTGAGGTCTGGGCTGTGGAACCTCCAGTTCTCGGTCCCTTTCTTTCTGTGTAGTTTTCTTGGCTTCAGGTCTTTCTGTTGGGTGCTTGGTGCACACCTGGTCAGGACGACACATCTATCCACACAGCTATGTTTGCAAGCTTCTGATGAATGAGGTTTATATTAAGTCCATGAAACGAGGTAACATAAGTCCTCCAAATTCTTTCAAGTCAACATTTTCATCAAATTTTAAATCAAAATTGTTTTAACTATTCTAGGTCCTTTGCATGTCCCTCAAAGTTTTAGAATCAGCTTGCCACTTTCTGTAAAACTCCTTCTAGGATTCGGTTAGGAAATGCATTGAGTCCATAGATGAATTTGAAGAGAATGGTCATTTTAATAACACTGAATCCATCTATAAGCATGGTTATAATCTATTTATTTAGGGCTTTGTTCATTTCTATAGCCAAGTTTTACATTTTCCATTGTACAAGCCTCACACACATATTGTTAAATTTATCTATAGATGTTGACTATCTCAACATCATTATAAATGCTATTATCAGATTTCAGTTTTCAATTTCTCAGCAGTTGAATATAAAAATATGGTATTTTTACACTAGTTTTAATCTTTCAACTTGATAAACCCATTTATTAGTTCTAAGAACTTTTTGTACATTTTTAAGGCTCTCTATATCTAGACAATCATATCATCTCCAAATAAAAAGTTTTATTTCTTCCTTTTTGATTTGTATGCCTTTTATTTACTGTGTTCCCTATCCTGGGGGGAATGTAGCCCTTCTCCATTTAGTATGTTAACTATGGATTTCCTGCTGATATCCTTCATCTTGGTGAGAATATTTCCTTCTATTCCTACTTTTCTAAGAGGTGTTTTTTTTTTCTTCTTGTGAATCAATTTTGAATATATGTAATGTTTTTCATGCATCTGTAAGATTAGCATAGTGTTTTTCATTTTTAGTCTGTTAAATGTCGTGATTACCTATGCCATTAACATGGATTGATTTTTGTGTGTTAAACAAATCTTCTATTTCTGGCATAAACTTGGTCATAATGGTCCTCCTTGTACATTGCTACATTCCATTTGATAATATCTCATTAAAGATGTTTCCACCTTTTTCAAAAGAAATATGGTTCTTTATATGAATAATATCTACATCATCTTATTTTGATTCTCACAAAAATCTTGAGAAGATACTATGTCAACACATCTTAAGGTGGAGGCGAGCCTTCAGAATCCCTGTTGGGCAGGCAGTTAATGCGGACTTCTTCCTGCTTTCCAGTACTTGCTGTATTAATAATTTTATATGAGGAAACTGAAGTTCAGTAAATGAGTAACTTGTCCAGGTGCTGAGTCTGGGATTCAAACTCAGGCCTGTCTGGCTTCTACCCTATTTTTAGGATGTTTTTACAGAGAGGTGACTCCTTGCCCTCTGTGAAGCACTCTTTATCAATGTGAAGTGTGTTTCATTGCATAGAACAGAAAACCCAACTTATGCCGGCTTATTCAAATGGAAATTTCACTTTTGTCTTATTTAGGAAGCTCAAACCTGCTGGCCCACTGCCGGCATGGTGGATTCCCAGCGCTGCCAGGGATCCAGGATCTTTCCGATGCGGCAAAGGTGCTTATTTAATGGAGTCGCCTTTGGAGGCCAAATGCAGAGACGAGCAAGTTTACTGGGGGCAGTGGTGGGCACTCAGTACAAGACTGAGCACCGACCCGAAGGGCAGGAGGGGAGAATAGTTACACAGTTCTAGTTCCAGGTCTATGGGGGGTGCTGATATGATTTAGTGCAGCTACAGAAATAATACTACAAAGCATGGGCTTAACTTGTGACAAAGGAACAAAGGTGTTTGACATTTTACATAAGGGACAGGCAGTCTTATGCCAGAGCACAGGGTGGTATTGGATTAGGTAACTATGACAACATTTACAAGAAACAAATGTAAGGAAACAGAAATTTAAGCTTTAAAATGACACTAGGACACAGAATGGCGTGGGTTTATTTTTCTTTCCCATGACACTTCTCTCTTTTTATTCCTCCCTTTTCAGTGTTTGCCTGTCACCTCACGGACACACGGTGGCTCGTCTGCCTCCAGCATTGTGACAAGAGCTGGGCAGGACAAAGGATGAGGGAAAAGTGAGAGGACGTTGTTCAGTTCTCCTTTCAAAGTTTGCCAGGTATCGTCATCTAATCAAGGTCATGCACTTCACGATAACATCTCAGCTAACAAGGGCTACATTTACAATTACAGTGAAAGCCAGATACAGGGGCTGTAATCCCAGCACCCAGGAGGCTGAGACAGGAAGAACACCAGGAGTTGGAGGCCAGCCTGGACTACAGTGTGAGCTGAAGGACAACCTGTGCCACATAGTAAGAACTTGTCTCAAAGACAAAAATAAGCAAAGAGATTGTAATGGAGCTGAAAAATTTCTGTCACTTAGTGACATCACAACACAACACATCATTTATATGTACACGGTGATGCCCATGGAAACAAGCCTCTGCGTCACCCATATATATAAATATAGCATGCACAATTATATAATATTTGTTCACGATAATAAGTGACTGTGTCAGTGATTTATGTATTTACTGTGCTATTTTTTATTGATATTTTACAGTATACTCCTCCTACTTATGAAGACTTCACTGCAAAAGCATATGCTGCGTTAGGTTGTCAGCAGCCTCATCTGTCTTGTATTTACTGCATTTCTTGATGGCATTAGAAGGCCACATTAAGTACCTGACCAACACCACAAGGCTGTGTGCATCCACTCTATGATACTGGCACAGTGACCAAGTCACCCAACTCAGGACACATTTCTCTGAATATGTCCCTATCATTGAGTGACATGTGACTGTAATTAATTACTTCTGCTTATACCACACTAGCCAGAACTATGTCCGGTGACCATCTCAAGCCGCAGGTAAGACTAGAAAATGCAGCATTTGCCCTGAAGCTCACTATCCATCTCCTCCCAGGATGCACTCATACTCTGGGCAAAACTAGGCCAACCAGTAAAGGAGCAAAGGAGACTAGATATGAGTGAGCACCCAGCAATGTCTGTCCCAGTACCGCTCAGGCATGCGCTGATTACTACATAACCCACAGTCCTAGCAAACTGATTCGGAATGCGAGTGAGGATCTACCTGTACCATTTCCCACAAGCAGGCACATGACAGCCTAGTTCTTGGGCTGTGATGGAAATTCTTAAAAATTAGAATCAACTAGTAGTCTGACAGTCCATTAAGACAAACTAAGATCATGCAGCTCAGCACGTAGCTCCTCTGTCAGACCCATTCAGCCTTTACTCACTGCACCCAGCTGCAAACCAGAGACAGCCAGACCCAGCTGAGTCTGCACAGCCTGTACTTTTTCACCCTGAAACATAACCTGTTTGCTACCTTGTTTCAAGGGTTGTCTGCTCAGCAATGAAGGATAACTCGTGCTACCCAATAAAAATTTACCACACTTTTAAGCCTTTGTACTTCCTGCTTGCAAACCTATATGAACTAAGCCCAAAGTCAGCTCTGGGCTGATGCTTTGGGAGCAGTTCATCTGCCCACTGGCAACTCCTTGGTGCAGAGCAGTTTTTCCATTTGGTTCAGTACTGGGTCTGCAACATTCTTGGTTCCTGGGCCGGGAAGACACAGTGCTGGCTGCATCAGGGACTTGCCCTCCAACCTGCAGATGAGAAGGCGCACCCTCGGTTCTTTTCTGGGAGTCTCCTTGATGGTCCAGGATCAGGAGCCCCCTGTGACAGCAGAGACCTCTGCGGACCAACAGAAGGGTTTCTGTTGTGGAAGACATTCATTGTTTTACTGTACACAGTGTTTGTTAGCTTTCCGTCACTATGACAGATACTTGAGGCGAACAATTTGAAGGAGGGTCGGTTTGCTTTGGCTTCCCATTTTGGATGTTTCACGGTTCCATGGTTGCTTGGCTCCACTGCTTTCTGGGCCTGAGTGTGGCAGAGCAAAGCTGTTCACCTTATGGGGGCCAGGAGACAAGGAGAGACGTAGAGAGAGAGGAGAGAGAGCTGTGCTGGCTGGCTTCTCCCGTTTTCTGCTTTTGTTCCATCCAGGCCCTGGCTTCCTCCGTGCTGCTGCCCCCATTCAAGGCCGGTCTCTCCCTCCATCTGCTGTCCCCCATGCCAGTGGCCTGTGGAAACACCCTCACACAGACACCAGCATGCACACAGTTCACTAACTGCCTTGTTGTCTCTCAATCCAGTGAAGATGAAAGTCCAGATTGTCACAGTGTTCTTCTCTAGACTTTTCACTAGTATCATTCTCTCTCTGGAAAAAGAAAACCACGAGGCCCAGGGCCTTTCTTTCCTTGAGGAGCAGCACAATGGTCCTTTACATTGTGACCCCAAGAGACACTAGAGGGGCTGCCCAACTAATGGCACTGAGCATAGGATTTCTAGCCAAATATATGTGCTTGTACCCTGGATGTATGACTAGTTGCTTGCAAGGAATTAATTCAGTAACTGCAAAACTGCCCCTCTCTCTCACTCTGTGTGTGCGCATGTGTGCGTGCGCGCGTGCGTGTGTGTGCGTGCGCGCGCGTGTGTGTGTGTGCGTGTGCATGTGTGTGTGTGTGTGTGTGTGTGTGTGTGTGTGCGCGTGTACTTCCGGATCAGTGTCAATGTGCCCTCCCTCTGTCCCCTCTGCCTACCCACCCCAGCTCTCCTTTCACCTTTGCGCAGAGCCTGCTGGTCCATAAACTGAGACAGTGGGAAAGGAAGACAACCTGTGCAAACAGCCACGTGGGCATGAAAGGGAAAGTGGCCTGGCCACGGAAGAGGCCATCTGAGCAGGGCTGGCTCCTGCTCTGAGGCTGCCATGTGAGTGGGGCAGGGGTCCTTCCCAGTGGCTTCCTGTGATGTCACCTTGGCAGGAATGGCTCTCCTCATAGGGCAACAAAACACACAGAACATGCTTAGAAATAAGCCTCAAGTTATGAGACCTGCGTGAAGAAAACCAAAGAGCTTTATTGAGTCAAATACACAGAGAAGAGACTGCATATCACCCCTGACTTCCAGTGGTTCGATTTTCTTACTTTCAGGTGGCCATTCAGTAGACCCCATGCTCAGAGCTTTGTGTATTGATCTTTTCCGGGGCTGGCAGTGACATGCTATATGACACTTTGTCATGCTATTGGGCTACGCAGCACACCTCGGCTCCCAGCCTGTCCTGCAGCCGTTGAGGGGAAAGAACCGATGCTCCACAGTGCTCTGTGCTCCTAAGCCGAGGTATTTGGTAGGTTAAGTATATTACATGCATTTTCAACTTATGATATCTTCACATACAATAGGTTTACTGGGATATAATCCCACTCTAAGCGGTGGAGCATCTGTACAAAGTAACATTTTCTTTACAAGGGTTTGCATTTGTTTCACATGAATGAGACCTCTTAACCCTAGGATCTAAATCAAGCCCCTCAGGGCAGCTCTCCTAGTTCTCCAGTCTGGCTCTTCCTTGTAGAACCAAGCTGTATCCGCCACCCTGGCCCTCATCTGTCCCTCACCCACCACCACCTCCATCCCAGCACATGTTCTGGGCGGTAACAGCCTGACATTTACTTCAGATGGCCACTTAGCAGCTATGTGACCAGGTGTGCTGTGTGCAACTCCCCTGGCCTTCAGTCCTGTTCTGTGAAATCAGAATAGCACCAACTTCTCGAGGCCCCTACGAAGACAAAAAGAAGAAACACCTGGAAGGGGGTAGGGCCCAGAGTGTGGCAGTGACCACGACCAGCACCCTCACCCTTCACTCCAGGTCCTGAGTCACCAAGGGTGGTACTCAGGGCCCAGTGGGCAGTGCCCACTTTCCTGAGCACCCCTGCCCTCAGAAGTGACTCCTCCTTCTCCTCCCAGGATCCTCACTTAGGCCCTGGCAGCCCCAGATTGCTGCGGAGTCACTTGTGTTCCATAAGCAACTGCTTCTCTGCTCCTTGAGGGCAGGGCTGCGTAGCTCTGGCTGTGTGGAGCCGAACACAGGCCAGGGCATCTGCCATGGCTTGTGTGCAGATGCCCCCCAAAGCCTCATGCAGTCTCAGGTGGGGAGTTTCGGAGGTGGCCGGATCTACAGTGTGAGAGGCTGGGATTGATTCATGGTGCTCAGATAGGATCAAAGGCACTAGGACTACGGGTGTGAGTGCTACCACCCTAAGTAGCCTGGATAAGATATGAGGGATTGAAAGAACTGTGGTCATGCCTTGTTGCTTTGCTACCTTTGCCTGCCCTGGACTGCTTCTCCTCTGTGATGCAACCCTGCCTTGGAGCCAGCGATTAAGGACTAAAACCTCTAGAGGCTATGAGTTAAATAAACCTTCCCCCTTTAACTTTGGGTGTTGGGTATTTTGTCTCAGCAACAAAAGTAACTAAGACAGTGTCCAAATGCACATGACCGAAAAAAAAAAAAAAAGAGGCAATTATAGGGCTGCGGATATAGCTCAGTGGAATAAGCGCTTGCCTAGCAAGCGCAGGGTCCTGAGTTCGATCCCCAGTACCACCAAAAAAGAAAAAAAAAAAAAAAGAGCCAAATGCACATGACCCTCAACCACATGTACTGAAGTTTTCCACGCTCCCCATATCCCATCACTTTCTCACCTCTTGTCTCTGTACTGAGCTCCCCAGCCAGGCTCTACTGGCTGTGACATCTCACAGGCTCCTGTGGAAGAGACCACTCCAGCCAGACACACTGGCAGGTTTCACCAAGCTCAGGTCAACTTCTAACCACGTTTCCATCACAACACAGACAGAAACGTGTGACTGGCCCTTAGCAACAGTCTCCTAGAAAGCTGCCCCTATAGACAGCTCATTAAGTTAGCTGCACACGTGAGGCACAATCTAAAAACAGACCCGTGCTGTCTGGAGCCTCGGGCGGCGGCACGTGGCAACTGCTGGAAAGGGCAAGGGCAAGCTTTGCTCCTAGTAAGGGCAGGGAGAGGGAGTCTGTGGGTTGGCAGTGGGCCCTGGCGCACCCAGGTCCCTGGGAAGAGGGCTGGGCTCCCTCCCTGGGCTGAAGACCCTGAAGACCTCAGGGTGAGGGGAGCCTGATACCATAATCCCACCCAACAGTCAGCAAGCTGCCCCCTGAGTCCTCGAATGCTGAGGACTCTACTGCCCCCTTGAGCTCCTAGTGGCATTTAGAACCCAGGAAGCAGTGCCACTTGGAACTGGCTAGGGAGAGAGTTTAAAATAGTAAGAATTTAAAATTTAAAACTCATTGCAATGCAGCAAATGTCAAGCACCTACCATGGTGTAAATGTGTCTTGGGCGAGACAGTTTTCACTCTTCAGAAGTTCACTGCGAACATGTAACACACACCCACAATTCGGTATAACTCTCACTAAATGCCCTAAAGGAGGAGCACACGATGCATTCTGGAGGCAGAGCTGAAAAGAGCGGAGTAACACAGAGCAGGCAAGAGGAGATGGCTTCCTGGAGGAAGCAGCTCGCGCCCAAGCCTCAGCTGCCAACCCCTTGCCTCTGCAAGGTCTCTTCTTCAGTGTTCAGTTGAGTTTAACCAGTGCTGGCTACGTAAAGAAGAGAACCTGGTTACCACTGTTGTGTAGTTGCTGAGGAGAGCCTGGAAATGTCTCTGCTTCCTCTGTCACTGGGAAGGAAGTAGAAGGTGTCAAGGGGGCCTGAGACCCCAGCCTTGTGCTCACGGCTGGTTTTCCCTCCTGCGGATGCCTAAGGATAAATGGGCTCCATGCTCACTTTGGCACAGAATAGGCAAGCAGACGAGGGCGGCCTCCAGGGCTGAGCTCTGCCTGAGACTGTCTGGAAATGCAAGATGGTCCCACTCGTGTTCACGGAATGTCACCCTTTAAGCAAAAGCAGCACCAGGATTCGCATGAACCCTTTACCCTGGGGCATGAAGAAGGTGACTCTGTTAGGCGCAGAAGCCTTGCAGATGAAGGGAGGGGTGTGTGTTCCCGCCGCAGCAGTCTGGAGAATGGGCAGAGCAGATGGGGTCTTTAACCTGGAGGTTCTAGAAGGCCACAAGGGGGGAGCAGGGATGAAGCGGGTCAGGAAAATCATCACACACACACTCACACACACTCTGCCCGAGCAGAAACAGCCGAGAGTGCCCAGAGCTTAAAGCGAGGCCATCAGACACGCAGGCACAGGAGGTTATGTCAGAAATGTCGGAACCTCATGGCTCCAGCTAGCAAAGGGGTAGAGAGAAGGGGAGACCCAGGGGGTCCTCCTGCCATCTTCAGCCCCCAGCAGCCCAGGGCGAGGGCAGACACACAAGGCCTCCTCCCAGGGAGGAGGCCACTCACACCTGCGTCTGAGGGTGTGTGCCCTGTGCTGGAGCTCGGAACACAGCTCTGGTTACCTTTCATCCCGTGGCCTAGAAAGGTCAGCAACAAGAGAGTCTGCGAGACCTGGAAATGGTGGCAAAGCTCTTTAGTGAGAAAACATTGTATAAACTGTGAAGCATGGTATAAATTTTAGGACCTCTTTCTTTTAAGGAAATTGGCATCAATATTTAAGCAAACATTTGTGGTTCCCAGCTTCTGAGTGGCTGTTTACCCTACTCCCACCCTCCCCACCGAAAATTCATGCATTTGTTTATTCTTTCACTCAGTTCATTTGAGACATGTTTATTGAGCAACTACTATGTGTAAGGAGATGGGCTCACCAAAATGAAGAAGGCATGAACATATCCTCAAGAAATTCACAGCCTGGTAGCAATATTCTAGGGTAACAGTTGTGTCATGAACACTAGAAGGTCTGAAAGGAAACAGGCCAGAAGTGATTCCTCTGGGTAAAGGGAGAGACGGAGCATGGAGTTCTTTACCAACGGGAGACTCAACTCTGGCATCCAAGCACATCTCTCTCTTCTGAAAAATGATTCCAATTTGAAAAGACTTTTCACAGTCAACCAAAGGAAAATGGCTTTGAGCTTTGGGTTTGGAATAAGAGTTGAAGCTTCATATAATGTTCCCAGCTGGCCTGTGAGTGAATGTCCCAACCCTCATGAGCACCAAGCAGCATTTAATTACTTCCTGTTTCCAGGGGTCCGCACAGAAGCCTGGCCAGCTCTGCTTCATGTGAGGGGAGCGGCTCGGGCTGATTTAGTGCCATTCTCAGCGGCCCGATGACCCAAATTCCTCCTGGCCCCGGGGATTGAGACTTTGTGTTCCAGTGACATAAATTCCAAGCCTCAGAATAGCCACGCCATTAGCAGAGGAGGAAATGGAGGAGGAACAGAGAGCAGAAGGGGAAAGAAAGGCGATGGAAAAGCCAAGGTTGAGGGCTCTGATGAGCTCAGCGGGCAGCAGGAGCCGCTGGACAAGGCTGAGCCCCTGTGACAGATGCTGAGGCGGACAACCCTGCAGCACACTCAGGGTGGGCAGCCACACAGGCCCAGGGTGAAGCCACACCAAGGCTCCCACATGTGTGAGGCGTGGGGTCTTGGCCCAGCCGTTTCTGCGCTCGGGGCCTCTGATCATTCTTTTGCTCACCATTTCACTCAGTCGCTGATTGAGTCCACAAAGGATAGACCTTCAGGCACTGTCCCGGGTGGCTTTTCCATGTTGGAGAAACCAGAATAATAACCCTAACATGTAGAGTTGTTAGGATTTGGAATGAGCACCCAGAATAATCTACCAGATCAGTGCCTGGTTTGGGAACGAAGCCTTGCTGGGATATAAGCCCTTGAGGACATAGGGTTGGTCTTCTTCATTCACCTCTGTCTCCTAGTACATGGGGCAGTGAGTGATGGTCAGAATGTGAGAAAGGAAAAAAAAGGGGCAAAAGGTGAAGAAAAGATCAGGATAGAGGGAAGAAAGGCAACTGTGGTGCACTCAGGGGCTGGTGCCAGCACTCCTGCCAGGCCCCGGGCATCCCGGGGACACAGCCACCGTCACACCAGGCCTTGATCCGCAACACTTCTTTGCTTCCTGGTATTGCTGGAAACAGAAGACTTGGTTATTCATCAAATTTGAGTCAGCTCTCGACCACTGCTAGAAGCAACTAAAATTCTTCCCTAACTCAATTCTACCTTCATCTCTTTCCCCTTGGGGCTCCCTCTCATTTCTGATTCCAGGACCTTCTTAATACTCACAGACTGCTTAGGGCCCCTCACCCTGATGTAAAGGGGGACTGAGGGGGGGGGAGAGACAGAGAGAGAGAGAGAGAGAGAGAGAGAGAGAGAGAGAGAGAGACAGAGACAGAGAGAGAGAGAGATTTGAATTCTCCCAAATGCTCCCCTCAACATGTAATAAAGCTGTGATCCTCCTTGGTATTCCCAGGCATCTAGTCAGGAATTAGCTCAGGAACGAGTCTCACTGTGGAGTGACTGTACTTCCCAGGGGCACGTGGATTGTGACCCCTCCCACAGGTATGTGTCCAAGCAAGAGGCCTTTATAAGCCAAAGGCAGAAAGTTAGTATTGATAGTGACCCCTACAGATCACTTGGCCTGACCCCTCACCTCCAATGGCAAATTTGCAGTCTCACAAAGATATGAAAATGAGTACTGAGCCCCTAAACGTTAACGATCAACTGAACCCCAATTTCCTTATAAACCAGGTCATCTGTGTTGACCTACATTTTTGGCTGGGCAGAGAGCAGCAAAGAAATTCTCCTTTCTGTCTTATTGCCATCTCAGAACCCTCAAATCTTGCCAGGCACATCCTATTATCACCTCTAATTTGAAAAGAATTAATTTCCTGCCACATAGAGCTTTCCCACAAAGCCGCTCGTGTGACCAGGGCTTTCAGGCTGGAATGCCAGTCTTGGCACAAGACACGAGAATTTCCTCGCCTCACCAACTCCTCTCCTGTCAGACACACGCCCTTTAGGTCATAAAAGAAACCAAATTTTCAAGCTTTTCCTCAGAGTAGAAATAATCAGACTGGGGAAGGAGCCACTCCCAAAGCAGGTTTAATATCTAGGAAGTTGAGGGCCTGTGTTTCCTGTATCTCAGCAGAGGCCTGCCCAAGCCGAGCCAGAGCTGTCACAGGGTTCCTGTCTGCTTGTGTCACCAGCGCAGTTGTAAGCCACAAAGACAAGACAAGAAGTCTGGGCTTCCTTTCCACAGACTCAGCATCAAGAACAGGTAGATTAACCCTGAGGTGAGCGAAGCACAACTTCAGGGATCTGAGAGAGCCCTGGCAATGTGTTCATATGCCATGGCCTTCTGTGACCTGCGCAGACTTAAATCATCTGAGCCTCAGTCAGTTGGGGCCCTTTCCTCTGGATGTCCTGTGCTGGTCAGCTTTCTGTTGCCCTCATGAATACCTGTGGGAAATCAGTGTGATTGTGGAGGCCCCGGTCCATGGTCAGTTGGCCCTGTTGTTTTGGGGCTGTCGTGAGGTAGTGCTTCATGGCAGGTAGCATGTGGAGGAGGAAAGTTGTCCATCTCGTGGTGACTGGGACGCAAAGGGAGGGGAGGAAGTGGAGGGACTAGGTCCGATTAGCCCTTCCATGAGGACACTCCCTGTGATTATGAAGGTTTATAGTTTCCTCTCAAATTTTCCACCTCCTCCTAATAGCACCACTCTGAGGACTAAGTGCTTAAAGTCAGGCTGCTGCAGAACATTCAAGACCTAAACCATAGCACATCCCTCAAAATACGCTTTTACAGGGTGATGGGGGCCTTCTGGTGTCTGGTCAAGGGGTTAATGAGCAAGGCATACATTTAATTTGGGTGTCATGGAATATTTTATGCAGTTGACAGTTACTTCAATGTGCTATTAAGTTATTGCTGGCTGTCCCAAGAAAGGCTTCCAGGAAATCTGCCCGTGCCATCAGGCATTCTCTTCCATGCTCTTGCCTGGTCTCTTCCAAAGCCGGCGACTCTGGAGCAACAAGAGCATGTTCTAGAAATGCAAGGTCCTAAGGGACAACCAAGATTTGGAGTTCGTAAAGCCACCATCAGTCCCGTCCCCAGTTCTTACAGCTCTCATACTAAAGAAACTTGATCTCAGCTTTCAAGTACATGACGACAAGCTGACAATTTTACAAGACATTGCTGATAAAGAGTTATGAAGCTGGAAGAAAATGAAAATGAAACATTTAGTTCAACCAAGTTTGAAAAGGGAAACATTTTCTCTCCCTAAAAAAAATTCCAAAGTCATATATGAAGAGCTGATTGAAGCATGTGGAAGATAAAGCAGGGAGGGAATAAATGATTACAAGGGTATTTCAAAGAATATGAGGGTTTAGTTTTAAAATATTATGCTGCTTGAATTTAACGTTTGTGACATTTCAGATTGCTAGGGCTTCTTTTCTCATTCTAAACTCATACTTTATATCTGGTTTTTAAATGTGTATTTTTAAGAGCAGCCCCCCACCCCACGACAAGCTTCAGGCCCCACCAAATCTGGATCTAGCCCTGGCAAGAGATCACTAAGTTGACAGGTTAAACCCAGGAGAGGCCAACCATAAACAGCAGTGATGAAGATCTTGCATCTGGATCCCAAACAGCCATTACAAATGACCAAAGGCATTGAGCAAAGGGGCTCTGGGCTGGTAAGGACTAGAGAATTATGTTGTTAAAGGAGAGATTCTCACCTGTGGATGAATAATGCACAGTTGTATAGTTAGGACCTTGAACAGAAGACACCATCCAGTGTCAAATGAACTTTGCTTTCATTGGGACAGGGTAGATCTGGGGTGTCTTGAATGGAAACAGGCCTGTCTCAACTGCAAGGGTGTTTGAGAGAGTGGTATTTCTATGACCTCAGCTACAGGAGGGGAAGCCATGCCTCCAGAAAAAAATCTTCCACCTGCTGGCCCACGCCTTGTAAGAGGCACGAATGCTTTTATCTCCTGAGTCAACCTTGATAGGCCAGTTTTCTTTCCTTGGCATGCACTTCCTCCTCTCAAGCTATTTCATATTTGGGGAGAAGAGACATCAGCAAAACAAGCCACACAGCGGTGTGCTTCTCAGGTTGGGGGGTGGGGAGCAGCTGCACAGCAGTGCACTTCTGCAGGTTGGGAGGTGTGGGGAGCAGGTGCCCTTACCAGAGGGGCTGAGGCTTCAACAGGATTCCCATGAATCTGATCACCATGCTTCTGAGCCACACCAGGGCCCTGCTGAGGGTCATCCAGAAAAATAGCTCCTCCTGTGCTCTATTGTTTTGTGTTCACTAGTTCCCTTAATAATTAGTATTTTTAAAAGTACTGTAAGAGAAAAGAGGAGGTAAGCATGGTGGCATATGCCTGTAATGGGAGGCTGAGGCAGGAGGATCACATTTTTGAACCCAGCCTGAGCAATTTTGAGACCCAATTTTGAAAGACAACTAGTTCGTGGTTTTAAAAACCCCCCACCTCCTTTGTGGCAGGGGGCAGTGGCCCAGGTCCAGAGAGTAGTGAAGGGGACGTGTGTGGACAGTAGTCAGAGTTGACATCCCTGTGATTCTCTGAGTGAGGTTAGCAGGTCATCTTCCCCAAGACTACCTGGAAACTTTTTGAAATGCAGAATTTTGGGGGGCCCTCAAGAACTTCTGTATCAAGGTATCTGGGCTGGAGTCCTGGAACTGCATGTTTAAAAAGGTGCTCAGACCCCTTTCTTACCCAGAAGCCCTGAGGTCTGACCCTGTGTTTGAATGAGCCAAGCCAAGTACCCTGGACCAGGAGGACCCTTTTATGGCCAGGTCCCCAGGGTCTCAGGTCCCTTTGCCTGTGGCCTCTCAGGGAAGTCCACATTTCTTTTCTCAGGAGGCTCTTAGCCTCTATGGAGCAGATGTATCTGTAGAGGAAGTCAGGTTTCAAGGGCCCCTATCAGGGACAAAGTAGGGAGGGACTTGGGAATTCACCTAGTGACTTGTAGCAGCCTGCCAGATGCAGCGAAGGAGCCCTGAGTCTCTGGAGAGATCTCACAACAAGACAAGACTCCAGTCTTCAAATCCTGCTGAGACCAGTTTTGATGGCTTCTGTCCCAGCCACTGCTCAGGGCTTAAAGGATATGAGGCAGCTCATAGATGTATCTGAGGACCTGTTACGTGTTAGAAAGTGTTGTGTGGGTTCCACTGCCTGTTTGCTTCTAGCCATGCCCATCCTTGGGGCACATCCTTCAGTGTTCCCGTGTATTGCTGAGGCTGATCTGGTTCTCACTTGGTGGTGAGTAATGCACACTTTTGCAATGGGATCTTGATAGAGCATGAGGCAGGTTAGACCTCAGAGCTCCTGGATAAAAGGATTCTGGCTGCTGGGTCAAAAATACAGCTTGCAGGCCTGAGTCAGACTTGGTGTAACCCTGGAAATCCGCATTTCGAGAAGCCTCCAGGCAACCCTGGCCAGGGCAGCCAGATGGCCTGGCTTGGAGAATCATGGCATTGGTGTTAGTTCCTCCTTATAGGGTTGTAATGAGATGCCACAAAAATGCATAGAATGGCACTTAGCGCATCACAAAACGGTGAGGCTCTCTTCTGTCCTTTTCCCTTTCTGGGATGTGATTTGGGAGGACAACTGGGGAACTCTTCTGGGGCGGAGCATGGAGATGACTCTCTTCAACCTACCAGGACCCTAGGCATGGCGGTGTCCCTGGAAGGCAGGTAGAAGAATTGTCTAAGTCCCTTTTGCATGGCTCTTCAAAGGAGGTGGATAGACTAATGCCAGTTGCCCATACTGAACACGGAAGGAGGAGGAAGGAGGTGCTGGTTCCCACAACTAGCAAGGGGGAGACCAGGCAGGAGGCCGCTGTCTCCCAGACAGGGCACCAGGTCCTTTCACATCAACTGCGCCACTCAACCTTCGCAACCACCTTTCCCTGTAGGCGTTGTCAGCACATGTTTATAAGACAGAAAACTGAATCTCAGTGAAGGTGTTTCAGGACTAAGGCTCCCCCAGCCAGAAAATGGCAGCTGAATCTCTCCTCAAAGCTACTGTGCTTTCCAACACAGAACTGTAAGGTATTAGGTGCAAACCATGAGCACCCTTGAATTCTCTAAGCTCTGAGTCTTCTTCCCCTCTGCCGTTTGTGTCACCTTTGCAGCCCCTGCAGCATTGGATGCTGCCAGATGGTTCCACGGCTTGAGGTCAGTGCCTGTGACTTCAGGCCCTTTTCCAGGCTTCTGCCCTTTTCCAGGACTCACAGTACTGGCTCCCATTTCTCAGACCTCTGGACTTCAACTGTGACACTGTCAGTTTTCCTGGACCTCCTCTTGTAGGGGGAGGTCTTGGAACTTCTCGGCCTCCACAGTTGTTTGAGGCAATTTCATGCATATATTTGTATACCCAGTTCTGTTTCTCTAATCTGAACATTATAGCACAACTGCTCAGGAGCAGAGCTCAGGAACGAGGCAGAGTGGAGGTCAAAAGAGGGCTCATTCTCCTTTCTGATATTTCCTGTTCATCCTCTTTGACAGTCACTTTCCAGACCTTCCAAAGGGACATCTTTCTCATCCACACACCATACATAGTCAACAAAGCACAGTGTCTGAGCCAATGAACTCAGACTCCAGGGCTCAAATGCAGACCCATAATTCCAACTGTATGACTGTGGGCAGATTACTTAATCTCTTTTTGCCTCAGTTTCTCCTTATGTGAGGGAAGATACTGGTAAACCCTCATAGATTTCTGTGAAAGTAAGACAGACCAGAGTGGCAACGAAGAATCCAGAGCAGACCCAGCTTCCTAAGGCGTAACAGTCTCTCGCATTAGATTTGATACATGATAAGCATTCACTGAATGTGAGCGCTGGTTCTGGTCTTATGTTGATGATAATGATTCCTATGCCGAGCACAGAGCCGAGGTGCGGAAGTGCATAAGCAGTATCAGTAAGGATTTTGGAGGGATTAAGTGAATGGAGACTCAAGCCACATTCTGAGGAGTGAATTGGAAACACAAAGTGGTACCAGTGTGGGGTATTTCACTCTAGACTGATCGTTATGCAAGGTCATTGCGGGTCGGCGTCTGTCTGGGCCTGCTGCTCCTTAGCCTGCAGACCTTCATGAGACTAAGGTGCAGGGTTTGGTGCTGATTGGACTAGATGAGAGCTTAGGCCACAGCTCCACCTGGAAGGGCATTTCCTCCAGTCCCGAGGACGCCCACAGGGCTGATGAAGACTGCCAGGGGCTTCACCTTGAGTACTGCCCCTCTCCTTCATGAGCCACAGAACCTGACTGCTAGTGTTCTAAAGTGGTTAGGGCCATCCTTAACCCTCCTCTCGCTCCAGACGCCAGATATGAGCATCCTAGGAAAAGGCAGCCCTGTGGCAGCCAGACTCTCCCAGAGGCTGACTTCCACACCAGCCTCTCCTCAGCCACAGGATGTAGCTCTGTCTAGAGAAGAGGGCTTTCCCAAGCATGCACAGTGAGCCTCAGCTTCACAGACCCTAACACTGACTTCGCTTGGGAGAATCTTTGAATATAAACTTCAAATTCTAACTCCGTTACCAACTACATGGTCCAGTTTGTTCTCTGGAACTGAGTTTCCCCATTTGTCAGTGGATACAGAAACAGTCTCCACCTCACAGGTGGAGAATAAAACCTGTGAAAAGCTCTCACCCTGCTCACAATGAGCCCACAGTAAGTGCTGACCCTTGTTATTGCTAATGTTAGTTTTAGGCCTGGGACCCACAGGCAGGAGGCGGCGTGTGTCTCAGAGTCACTTTCGCTCCTTTCTGCACCCATACCGGACCCTGACCAGCCCCTCAGCTCCTGGCCCAGCTGGCTCTGTCCTCATCTCGGGACAGTGGCCCACACTGGAGCAGTCGCCCCGGGGAGCCTCCCCATGTCTCACTTCTGACCGCATCAAGCCGCTCTATGCCTGCAAATTAAAGCAGCCCGAGAAGAGATATTTCAAAACATTCTGTAAATTAAACTTGAAGGAGCAAGGCAGCGAAGCCCAGCCTGGTCAGCATTGCTTTTCTGTGTCCTCAATATCTTTTCCCTCAGAAAGAGGAAGGCAGATCCCTCTGGCGGAGGGAACTTGACAGTACCAGCTGAGACTTCCTGGAAGGTGCTGGGTAGGTTCGGAGAGCCGGGTGTACCGCCGGGCACTGGCATTAGCTCACTGCTCTGCCTGGCAGTTTTGAGAAAGTCTGTGGTCACCATGTCACCAAGGCAGCACCAACACGCTTCTCCTGAGCAGATCTGGGTAAAGCAGGTCAACACTGCCACCTGTTGGTCATCCAGTGTGCCCGTTGGAGCCAAGCGTCTGCCTTGAAAGTTCATCTAGCCTTTCACTACTTAGAAAATCCAGGATCGTACATTTTAGCAAAATATGTCTATTTCTACATAAGTAATAAGTGGACTTTAAAATAATCTTTTAGTGCCAGTTCTCGATCCTCAAAGTCACTTTTAAATAACTAAGTGCTCATTTCATGTGCAAATTGAGTATTCCTCATCTGAAATTCTTGGGACCAAAAATATTTTAGATTTCTAATGTTTTCTGGATTTTAGAATATTTGCACTTATATATTGAGCTACTCTGAGAAGAGGACCCAAATCTAAACACAAAATTTGTTTATTTTTTTTTTTTTAATTTTAGAAACATAAAAGTACAAAAACATATTGACAAACAGACACCCATTATCATAGAAAATAGTACAATCACAACTAATCTATAGACAAGGTGATATGGTCTCAACAGTAGTTGTTGCTTTATCCATTGATATCTTCGAATTGTAGATGTATGGACCCATATACAGACATGCAAATTTAG
>PVLD010025637.1:0-23410 GCA_004027595.1 Dinomys branickii
TTAACTCATTTCTGCCTTGTCTCCGTATGTGCCTCTTTGAGCTCATTCTAGATGTCAACTGTACAACAAACTAGCCATGAGCCATGTTCAGCTATTTAATTTAATTAATGTTAAAGAAAATTAAAATATAACAACTCAATTTCACTGGACATTTCACCAGTGTTCAAAGGGGCTGCTAGATTGGACAACATAGTTACACAACATTTCCATCATCTCCGAAAGTTCTATTGAGTAGTGCTGCAAATATAGGCTGCTCTGTGGAGCAGCTGTTCCATTTGCCATCCCCTAATAAAACTAATGATAAAGAGGAAAAACACCCAAATAAATTATATATAGATGAGTCTATGGGCTTTCTCAAAAGGTAGAGGGACACACAGAACAACTGGTGCTGGTGGAAGCAGTGAAATATGATTTGTCACCCCAACTTTCCCACCAGTGATTTAGATCTCAGAGGGGTCATGACTCGTGGACCTAAGCAAACTTATTACAAGCAAGATCAGTATGTGCAGATATTATGGGAAAGAATCCATCAAGGTTAAATAATTCCCTTTCTCTATGTAGTGCCTATGAGAACTTGGCTGGCTTTTTCACATCCTCTTCTGCTAGAATGAAAAGGCACAGCTTGAGGAAGGCAGACAGCATTTCCACTTGTTTACAAGACCCACATAATATGCTGTCCCTGTAGCGATAGTGGCTCAAGCCGCACCAGGTGTTCTAGCCTGTCTATCTAAAGAGGAGGACTATACTGAACATAATTGAAATCAGATTCTGATCATTCTGCCGAGGCATCCTCTGTTCTTTCTGTGTAGCAGAAGCCAACATGTTGCTTGATGGTCTGGAATGCTGGACAATGAGGCTTGCTACTCATAGCTGTTATTCAATGCCCAAGGCCTTGTTTACTTCCATGAAGGCTGCCCCCACACACCTCCCTTCCCCTGCACCTGAGCCCCAGAGTCAAATCTAACTCCCCATGTGAGATACAGGCCGGCCAGCAAATGTACCAAGTAGAGATTTGCATAAACTGAGTGGTGTGAAGTGAAGAGATAGGACACCTTAAAAGCATACAGTTTTAATGGTGTGAAAATTGCTTTGGATCTCCACCTTGCCATTTTTTTAAGACAGAGCAATGACAAGAAAGGACCCTAATAAGGTTCTTCCCTGTCTCTACCTGCTCTTTAGAGGATTGGAGCACCAGGGCTGATATATCTGAATCCTATGGGAAGCTTACTTTTCTACTCTGGTAAGCTAGACACATGTAGAAGTTATTTGTACAGCACCAGAGAAAGATTTTTTAAATTCTCTTCTATGGCCAAATTTTAAGGGTAGTAATCTTTGATGGGCTTGACCTAATCAGGTGAGATTAAGAGGTACTAGGCTTTTCTTAAAAAGACATTCAGTGAGTCCTGAGAGGGATTAAAGACAAGGGAGACTTTCCGTTGCTGGCTTTGAAGGTGCTGGGACTCACGTACAAAGAAAGTGGCATCTTCTTGGAAATGAGAGTGGGCCTTTGCTGCTAATGAGAAAGGAAGCAGGAACAGAAACCTGCAGTCCTGCTACTGCAGTGAACTGAACTGTGCCATGATTAGGCAAGTTTGGGAGAAGACTCTGAGCTGCACATTAGAAAGCAACCTGTGCAACACCTCCATTTCATCCTTGTGAGATCCTAAACTGAGAATCCAGCTATGCTGTGATAGACTTCTGACTTGCAGAACTGTATGTTAAGTGGTGGATGTGGTCTGAAGCTACTGTATTTGTGGTTATGTCTTATTTGACAACAGGAAATTAATATATTTTCTTCACAGAAGGCGGTATACAGCAAAAGAGTAATCTTGGGAGTCATACAGTCCAAGCTTTGCAAATTACTAAGCCTGTTATTTAGCTTCTCAAGATTCAGTATTCTCACTTGTAAAATAGGAATGCTGTTGTCTATGCCGGAGGTCAATTATGATAACTAAATCAAAGAATATCTAGTATATAGTGAGTTCTTAAAAATGGTTTCTTCACTCTCCAACCATTCCTAAAGACTGAATAGCATGTAGGTGACCTAACTGGCAAGGGAAATACCTACACCTCAAGATGACTGTAAACTGCATATACTACAAACGTATACTCATAAAAATGTTTTGGGGGAATTGACAGGGAAGCACATGAACAGATACAATAGGAGAGATAACATATTGTGAAGTGAAAGTCACTATGTTTCCTCAGCACATGACTCACTATAAAACTAAATTCAGAATTTAAATGCAATTGTAGGACTGGGGTAGTAGCTCAGTGGCACAGAACTTGGCTAGTATGCACAAGACCCCGGGTTTGATTCACAACACCATCAAAAAATCCCTTAAATATAATTCTAAATGTTAGGTAAATGTAACATTTAAAGCCTCAAGTAAGGCTGCCAATTCTCTGTGAAAGCATACTAGGCTGTACTTCTGTGAACATTTATGAATACATGTGTGTACAGTGCCTGTATAATATAATGTTAAATCTAAGGGTCACGAACCCAAATACCTTCCCAAATCAGGCAGATAGGTAAATATGTAAAGAACGAACTTGTCCTTACAGAGGTGGTGTAGGGAAAAAGGGTAGAACATAAATAGAAAGAGTGATTATAAATAAGAAGGGATAGGGACAGTGACTGTGGTTGAGAAGACGTCTAGGAGAAGCCTAAATCAAATTTTTGAACACATACTATTCTGGGCAAATAAAATTCTGTAAGTGAATTTTGGCCTGGGAAAAGTTAGTTTGTGGCTTCTGGATTAAAGCGTGCCAGCCTTCTTTATATCTA
Organism: Dinomys branickii; assembly: GCA_004027595.1. Taxonomy (NCBI): domain Eukaryota; kingdom Metazoa; phylum Chordata; class Mammalia; order Rodentia; family Dinomyidae; genus Dinomys; species Dinomys branickii. The sequence continues at coordinate 2,789 of PVLD010025637.1, forward strand.
CTAGGATTCCAACCTGGGTCTCTCAACTTTGTAACGGTAAGATTAGAGATCAGAAATACAAGATTAGGAGTCAACAGAGCTCTTAAGTGATCTGTCTTTGTACAAAAATGGTAGTTAAGCACAAAGATTCCTTCCTCTATTATTGACTGGCTCTGTGATTTTGGCCCACACTCAGCCTCTGTACCTCATGTAACTTATTTGTAAATTGGGAATAATATCAGTCTTTGATTCATAAAGTTGATTCAAGGATTGCAGACACTGTAGTGGTATCTGAGAGTAGAAGGATGATTCTATACAACTAAAATGACTCTCCAAGACTGTAGCATCGTGAGACTCCAGGGGGCCGAGCATACTAATGTATTAATGACAGCAGAGTTCTAAAGTGCTATTCACAATAAAGCGCTTGGGAGGCTGAGGCAGGAGGATCACCACAAATTTGAGGCTACCTGAGCTACATTGTAAACTCAAGGCCTGAACTACACAGAGAGACTCTGTCTCAAAACAAAAGGACTTATTATTGTTTTCTGGTATCAGAGTTTTATGGGATGTGTGATCTTGAATAAATCCCTTGATTTCTACCATATCTCAATTTTCTCTTCTGTAAAATGGTGATGATCCAATCTCATTACCTCACAGGAAAACTGAAAAACTGTCTACTGTGGTGAACTGTACAACTATACACACATGGCCTTTGTCTTGAGTAACTGGAATCAAATGAAAGATTGAAGGCCAAAATGCCCTCTTTTAGAATCCTAATAATAGGATCAGCCTAAATGGTGGTTGTGATTATCTGGAGGGGAAGGTGTGTGGAGTGCTGGGCAGCAAGGCCATTCCATACAGCCCTCACAACTGCGAGTTCCTGAGCCCCACACTGCTCTACTTTCATGTCCTTTATCTGAAGCAAGTGAACTTTTCTGAAAAAGCTAACTGATGCAATAGGTTAGCTTCTTGAAGGACTGCCATCTCATAGAAGACATAATCAGAGTTAGAAGGATCCCTAGGCATCTGTCTAATAAAGTAGGAGAGAGCCCCAGTGGTTCTACAGTTTTTTCAAGGGCCTTGAAAGAAGGCAAAGTTAGACTGAATGTGAGACTGTACACACCTTCTCCTGAGGGCATTAGGGTTTTAGTGTAGACCTAAATTTTTGGGATACAGGCCATATATTGTTGTTGATGAAAAGATTCCATTTCTAAAAAGTAGAGTATGAAGGCCTTGGATCTTGTCTGTCCCTTCTTTCTCTTACTAAATCCATCTTTATTTTATAGATGAGGAGACTATTAAAAGTGAAGGCCAACAGTAAGTCCTGACCAAGGTCACAGAGCTATATAAATAGTGGCATAGCAAGAGCTGGAACCAGATAGTCTGGTACTTGTTATTTTTATTCTGGTTAAATAGCATGTTACTGGAGAGAAGCATCCATGGTGCGAGTTGGAGTTGGGTGGGGAAGCACTAGGATAGGGATAAAACACTGAAAGTAGAGTCAGGGCTTGGCAGTCATAGAGTGAGAGATTAGCAGGGGGTGCAATCAAATAGTAATAATAAGTTTATGCCAAACTCTCCCAGGCAAGAAGGTTCCTTGGCCCTTCCCCTCAAACTCCTATTCTCCTCTCAGTCTAAATTTTGGGGCAGAAGAATAGCCAGGGGAAAGAATACCAAACTTTATCTTTCAAGGTTTACATTGGACTGTTTAGTCTAATGGTTTTTGGTTCATGGAGGAGTAAATGTAATTAATAATAGAATGATACGCAGTGCTGCACATCCTTGCCAAAGCAAGGATCTGGCAGAAACTATTTCCAAGTCTCCTCTTTCTGACTACTGAGCCAGAAGAAAGGAGTTGAGTGTCCAGATGCCATCCCGAGTGAGGGGCACAAGGTCATTACCAAAAACCTGCTCATGTGAAATTGCAGAGCTTGGAAATGCTTTTGCATACCAGGCTTTTCCACTGGAAAAAGTAACTACATGAGTTTAGAGCATACATGCTTTTACAATTACATTTAAACTGACATTAAAAACAAATGCGAAACAGTCCATGCTGAACAGGTCAGCATGACCTGGAAAGCTAGCGAGAGGAAAAAAGAAAAAGAAAAAAATAGGCCCAGCATTAACAGCATTAATTCTGTCAGTCTGTTGTAAATAAGAAAATGCCATTGATATATTAATGGTTTTATTAAAGGAAAATTTCACTAGCAGAAATATGAAACATCCAGACAAAGAGAAAGCAGTTAAAAAAATAAATCACATTATCTTTTCAATCCACATTAGGGAGCTTCTTGTTGGCCTGGAGATTCAAATTCTGCCCAAAGGGGAGGTCTGCTCCTGAAGTCTTTTCTTGGCTTTGCTCCAGAAAGTTACTAAGTTGAGGGAAAGACAGAGGGAGAGAGGGAGGGAAGGAGAGAGGAAAGGAGAGAGAGGGGGAGAGGGAGAGGGAAAGAGAGAAAGGAACCGAGAGAGAGAGAGAGACAGAGACAGACAGAGACAGAGAAAAAGCGACTGGAGAAGGAAAAGGGTGGGAAAGGCACTGTTCAAGAGAGGAAGGGAGAGTATTTCTGCCTCGCAAGTTTATCTGCTTCTGGCCTCATGCACTCCAGCTTCACACCAGAAATTTGTTTTAGTATGGAGGCTCTAGGGCAGAGACAGAATAAAAAATTAAATTCTAAGTGCCTCTACTTTCACATCAATGCAATATTTGAGACTGGCTGGGGCATTGTCAAATCTGATGGAGAGGCAAGCATTGATGTGCGAGAGTAGTGTGGAAGTGTGGGAGTACTGAGGTTAGAAGTAAGAGGGAATGTCAGATCTACTTTCCTCCACTGTCCCAACTTCAATAGGAAACAAGAAAAATAGGCAGTGCTTCTCTGATATTTTCCTTCCTTATAGAAAGTTCAAGTGTGGGGGTTCCTGGAAACGGAGTCAGCTTGACTTTCAGAAAGAGAGAACTGTCTGACTTTAGACTTTTCCTATGTTTTAACAAGTAAGCTGGGTGGCCTCTCTTCCAGAAGAAATAGAAATCTAGCCCTTGTCTATGGATCAGCCACTACTTTCAGTTCAGTAATGGGGTCTGAGGCTAAGAGCTAGTTCCTTGGCAAAGGTCTGCAAGAGTGAAGTGAAGAAAAACCCCGACAAATTGCCTAATAAATTAGTAAAGATGGCTGTAGGAGCCTCAGACAAACACAGTGGCTTCTTGTCCAAAGTAGCATCTTGAGTCTCTCCAGCAAAGATTCCTCCCAGCAGCACACTGTGCAAAGTAAGTGACCGATCCAGAACTTCCCTGTGTGCATCTGAGTCAGCGCCTGCCTACCGTCACATATGATCAGATATAGCCAAAACACACTTTGCCAAGACTAAGCTGCATTACAAGAAGCAAGAACATCCCTCTGAGACAGGGAAACACTACCAGTCTCAGTGGGGGGAGTTATTATCCAAGAGAGAAATGCTCAGCCACAACAGCAGAGTCTGTGTTGAGGCACAAAAGCTTAAGCTCCTAAACTTCAGGCTTCAGCTCTTTTTTTTTTTTTTTCAGACCATCCACTAGAACCCTTTAGAGCCCTCATTTTGAATGTGTCAGGTGAAACTTTCTTCAATGTCTGGTCATATTGAGATGCTTGCAATTGCCATTCTAGACTTTTTCTAACATGAGAAATACTCTTGAGTGTAGCAGTGTAAAGATGGGTTTGCATCTGTTGGTCTCCACAATCAGATGGCCAAGTCATGTCCTACAATATAGGAGGCAGTGTGCAAAGTTAGGAATGGGAGTGATTGCCATCTAGAACAGAGGTTTCCATTGCTTTTTCCCATTAAGGTAGAAGTGAGACAGGAGCATAGAAAGTTGTTTACTTGGGAGATTTTGCTTTTCTGCTTTATTGACAAATATACTAAAGAATTTTTGTGTGTGCACACAATGAGCAAGAACTTACTTGTGATTTTTGAGGAAAGGAGTATGTGGGGGAAGAAGAGGAAGCTAGAATTTCACAGTTTTATTAAAGCTACTGAGAGATCAACAAAGACTCCTTACTGGACATATTCTGAATTTCTTGCAGCAACCAACCAATCTCGTAATACTTCCAACATTATTATTTAGCCTGGAAATGGAAATGCTTTGAAATTAATTTCTGTGTGCTCAGTAGTCAAAGTTTCCATGCTTTATTTTTGATCTTAGGGGAGAGTTCTCACTCTCTGCCAATTTCACTGTGGCCAGAACGGCACAACACCGGTGGCACAAGATTGGACTCAGGGCTTTTCACCTTGTTCAAGATTCATATTTTCTTCTCAATTTCACATTCCAGCCCAAGTTTTCTGCAGGTACATCTCAGTGCTTATATGTTTTTAACTACTTCTGTTAGAAAGCTAAAATGTTCCTCAATAATTAATTCTTGCTTCAGCAATAGAGGGATTAATACAATGAGTTATAAAGCTAGAGAAAAGAAGATATTTCTATGATTTGGTTAAGCAACCTAAAAAGTTTAGCATAGATTAGCTGAACTGAGCAGAATGGAATCTAATTCTAAATGAGGTGACCTAAGGTAGCCATACCATTTGCAGATTACTTCTTAGATATCTGTCATCATGAAAATATTACTGAGAAAGGTAATCTGAATGCTGTATTGGTTTCTGAGTGAGAGTATATTTTCCCTTAGTTCTACTTATAAGAAATATGATCTCTAAAGATCTCATCTCTGTCCATAAGTTTCTAACAGAGCATCATTCTTAGGTAAACTGTCTATGCATGAGTTCAGGAAAATATGAAAATATTTTAAACTTTTGCAACCTTAAGGAATGTACCTTACAATTTGTAATAACAGGAGGTAAAAATCAAAAGTAAAATATTTTCAAACAAGCAGTTAAGCTACCAGCAAAACTGAAAGATTTTTCCCAAAGTTGTTATATTTGAAAAGCACTTGGCTTATTGTGTGCTATGTGTTTTTCATTTTCTGTCTGTCATCTTTAAAAGATATTGCCTATGACATTATTTTACTCTTTCAAGAGCAACTGGGGACTTTGGAGCATTAACAAAAGGAAACAACAATAAAATCTTTCTACTGCTATTACATTTAAAACCTCAAAACTTTTAAGTATAAATTTTACAAGCTAGATACTCAAGTATGAGATGTGGAGTATTATCAATTTTTATGATTAGGAAAACTTCTTTACCTCTAACCATAGTTCTCTAAAAGTAAATGTTTAGAGATAGTGTACAATATATATATTCCAGATAATGTGATTAGTTGGAATTAAGAGATGCAGTCTGTTGTCTCCATACACAAGTGCCTTTGAGCACTACAATCGGAGAGACTGTGATTGCTAATTATGATTGTCACCTTGACTGTATTAGAGATACCTAGCAGATTAGTAAGGCACACTTCTGCGTTTGTTTTGGTGGATCATGGAGGCATGGCATTGGCGACTATACTTCATTCCTAGCCCTCTCCTTTTGGTGTTGTTCCCCAAATTATGCTTCTAGGATACCATGAAGTAAGCAGTATTCCTCTACCACACCCTTTCATCATGTTATTTCTGCCTTAGATTCAGTCAGTCATGGAGCATATACTCCAAAACCACGAGGCAACTTAAATCTCTTCTCTTTTAACTTGTGGGTTTTGGGTATTATGTCTCGCTGATGGAAAATCTGACTAATACAGAAGACTGCTACCAGAGAAGTAGAGTTGTTCTATGACTACTAACTATGTGATTCAGAAGCCTTTGGAACTAGTTTGCAGGAGAAGTTGGGAAATGTTTGGGGATGCACAGTAGAGAATGTGCATCATTTCAAGGATTGATTCAAAGATCATTCTGCTTATAATGCTATAAGCAGAGCCTAATGAATAATTATGGTCAGAGCTCAGAAGACTCAAATACTGACAGGAATGTGAACAGTTAAGACAAGGATCACGAGGATTCAGATGGGAGTAAGGATTATTGAGATTTGGACTAGAGGCCATTCATGTCACATTATAACAAAGAACTTGTCTACAATTTGTCCACATCCTGAACCTTTATATAAGATTGATTTTAAAGGTGTTGAACTAATTAATTTGGCAGGAGAAATTTGAAGGCAGCCTAACATTCAATCTATGAAAAGTATATTCCTGGCTGCTGCTAACTAGATTTATATTAATATCTGGGGAAAAAGCAGAGGCCAAAATTTGAAAACCTTAAATTTTCACCCCAAAGAAACCATGTGTAAACTTGAGGCCAAAGCAGTGTGACTGCTGAAGGGATATCATCATCAAAAAGCACCAAATACTTTAAAATGAAAGAAGGAAGATAACTTGTGGTCATTTCACAAGGATGGAAATCATCAAGATCCCATCCATTGCTAGCTTAAGGGTGCAAAATTATTTGAGAAAAGAATCCTTGGACCACTTACTTGAAAGGAGTCACCTAGAAAATTCATTTTCCTGGATTCATTTTACCACAGCTAACAAGTCAGGCACACAGAGGCCACTATGGCCATGGTCCAAGGGTGCGTGGCTATTCCTCATGCTGGTGTTATCCATGTGATGATATTTGTTGAAGAATTGAGAATGAAAGAGTTGTTTATCATGGAGATTTCCACCTAGATGTCAATGGAAGGCCTAGGAGGCCAGATAATACACCTCTGAGAGCAGGGTATGTAAAATTATAGAAATGAAGCCAAAGATGCTGTGGAGACCTCAGAAAGTAAAAGATGCGAGGACTGTGGAAAGTTTGCTGAGAAAAACTACAGGTCATAACTACAACCAGAGAGAAAGGACATGTGGGCTGCAACCAGTAAGGTCATGGAGTTAGAGTGGCTCAAGACCTTTGGAATTCGTATCTCATCATCATGTGCCCCTGATGCTAAGCATAGAGCTACAATACTTAATGTTTGCCCTTCTGGGGTTTGGTCTTGTTTTGGTCCTATTGTTTTCTATCCCCAAACCCTCCCTTTAAAATGGGAATATTTACCTTGTACCATTTCATTGTATATTGGAAGTATATAATTTTCTTTTTTAAAAAAATTACCAGGGTTCACAGCTAAGAGTTTACCTTGAGTCTTACAGGAGACTAACTTGAACGTCTGAGTTTTCCTGGAACTGTTGAAATTTTGGAGAATGGATTAATGCATTGTCAGTTGTACACAGGATAGTTATATCACACTAGGCAAAATTATTGAGGTCGCTATTGTTTTTGTTTAGAGATTAAGTACGGTTTGATGAGGTATGTTGGGCTGTTAAATTGACAATGGACAAACTGTGACTATAATTGTGATTTTCAGTTTGATTGGATTAAGAGATTCCCAGCAGATTAGAAAAGCACACTTCTGGATGTGTCTGGGTGAGTTATGGAACATGAGTTTGGGGGACTATATCTGTTCTTGGCCCTTTGCTCCTTAGTGCTCTACTTTTCAGTTTCCAGGCAGTAATCAGCATTCTTCTTCCATGGCCTTCCACTATGCCACTTCTACCTTGGAGCCAGTCAACAATGGACTAAATCCTCTAAAATCTGAGCCAAATTAAACCTTACCTCCTTTACATTGTGGATGTTGGGTATTATATCCCAGTGATGAGAATGCTGACTAATATAGAAGTGTGTGTGTGTGTGTGTGTGTGTGTGTGTGTGTGTGTGTACATATTTCCCCCCATATTACTACGAAGTACATATTTGGTTAAGTGAAGTGCTGATATAGATCATGAGAAAAGATTTCAAGGATTGATTCAAAGGCAATTCAGAGATCAAAGAACAAAGGAACAAGAACTAAAAGCAATATTGAAACAGTAAAGAAAGAAGAATTCACAGTGGTACACAGGAGCACAAAGAAGCTACAAGCATTATTCAAAAAAAGACCAAGTAGTGAGCACAGTGATACTTACTGTGTGTCTACTATGTACCAGTTTTAAGACACACTTTAGCAATCCTATAAGATTTTATTATTACCACAGTGTAGTTGGGAGACATTGTGGTTCAGATATATCTAAGTATTTGCCAAAGGTCATCAAGATATGAAGGTGCCAAAGTCAGGTCTTAGAAACAAGGCTCACATTCAAGTTCATCACATTATTTCCACTGTACCACAGGACACTGATTTCAAAACAAAAAGAACCTCAGAGGTTCTAAGTGCTCATTATATGTTAAGCATATTGATACCAAAATTCATAGGGCAGTCTTGCTCCTCTGCACACACTTTCATTGTGCGTATCTTTCAGAGCACTCAGGTACCTGAGAATTGTATGTGGGAGGTAGCAATTCTCAGAATTGATACTACTTGCATCTCCAGGCTTAGAACCATGAGGGTTCTCTAGTCTAAAGAGTCAGAGTAGAAGAGAGTAATTCTTTATAATATTGGCTGTCTGCTAAACTGGAAGTGGAGGAGATTCTATCATTGGGTGATTTCTAGGCTTTCCATTTTAGCAATGAGATTATGTAATAGCACTATTTTAGGATGCTGGCCTGAGAGTATATACTAGGACTGTTAAACTCTAAAGGGAAACATCTAGAAAACCAAAATATTTACTGATCAATCTGAGTGATGCCGGAGGTTACTCTAGTTCTTAGAAATAATTTGTCTAGCATGCTTCTTGAGACAGAATTATGTGCCTGCAGCCACTAGGTGACTTAGTATCATGGTGCTCTGACTTAGGCTGCTTTTTCCCTTTGTATACTAAAACAATGCCACAGATATGACATGGTATACTTTACTGGATTCAGCAGGCGAGGGTTCATGTACATACTTTAGATACGCTGAGGATAATCTGCTCTTGATCATTCTTGACTGATTCTTCTGGTGAGCAATGACACACACATCTATAAAATGGATTATCTGGGTTAATTGAATTGTTTGCATATTGGATAGAGTCTTTATTTATATGCATGTTTTCTAAGGTGTATTCCAAAGAATAGTCTTTTGATAAGGTGTTAATATACCTTACATAAAAGGAGGGGACCTGTGGTTTCAATAAACTTAGAAACTCTGAGTTATAAAGCTTCTCAGTTTGCTGCAGTACTCACTAGGATGTGCAATATACTAATATGCATCATAAATTTTACCAGGAATAACAATAATATTCAGATGTCTTTTACTTATTTGACCACAGAAGTACTGTTTCATAGGTCACATCACGCAAAGTGTTTTCTCAGAACGCACAATGGGAAAATGCTGGCCTAGATCAAGGCTTTCGATATAAAGAGAGGCCTAAGTGGAAACAACTAGATCCATGAACCAAGCCCAGGAATTAACAAAATTTGATGACAGGATAGGAATGTCTCTCTACATCGCCTATCGTCTAACTTTCTAAAATTTAAACTTGCACAAGTACAATGTTCATGGTTCAAAAAATTCTCTTTTAAAAGATAAACATACCTTATATAGGTAAACTGAATGCAAGTTGAGAACATACGCATAAGCGAAATACATCAGACTCACATATGCAAACATTGTATTGCCTCTCTAGTGTAAGAAACTGAAAGAATAAATAAGATCCAAAACGTACAATAGAGATTATGAAAGGGGAAGAAATTTTCAAAAGGAAAGAACAACTCAGATGGGAAAAAGGAGAAAAGAAGGAAGGGAAAAAATATATCCACATACACACACACACACACACACACACACACACACACACACACAAAATAGCTAAGATAATTATAATACTACCAATTATACTACTAATTTCTATTAGTTCATTGAAAAGAATGGTTCCTGCTTATATTATTTGATCAATTTTTCATGCCTGTATCTTGTAATCTGAGCAACTACTTTGAAGATAGCAACACTCAATATATTGACCATTGTTTAATCTTCTATTGTTTTGAAATTCTGTATCATTGCTTTTATCTTTTTTCCCTTTAAAATAAAAAGACCAAATATGCAAATAATATGACATGTGATTATGTCTGTCTCATGGTCACGAGTCTTGTAATTCCTGAAATCCAAGCTTTTAAGCACAGTCAGCAAGTTCATTTTCAGTGTTGTTACATTTTACTTTTCCAATTTCTCCACCGCTGGCCACATTAAACTACTTGTTGTTCCTCAAACCTTCAGTGAAATTTTTCATGTCGCTGTACCTTTATGCAAACTGTGCTCTTTGCCTTGAACGCCCCTTCTATCTCACTAAACTTCCCAATAATTGCCCAGTTATCCTTTAAGGTTAAGGTGCATAGTCATGGTCACTATTTCCCCTTGTTTAAATTTATAAGCAAATATTATGTGTTATTCAAATCTGCTTGCCCAAAGTGCTTAGCATATTGTTTGGTATATAGTTGGCATTCAATAAATATTTGTTAAAAGGATAAATAAATCAGTGAATAGATGGAAAGATGAAAACACTAGTTTTGCTGATGGATGAATAAAAGCAATGAATGGAGGCTGTGAAGAACCATGTTATGAATGCTATTTCAAAATTGGAATCACTCTCTTTTTCCAGGACATGCGATCCAGAAGCAGCAAGGCCGAGCTTATGTTGTGCATGAATAATGACAAAACAGTTGCTATCAAGACTCTCTTCAACACTGTAATCTGCACAATATTTACACCATTCCTGATGACATCAGACCATGGTCATAGCCTTCCTAAGACATTCTCCCAAATGCAGAATTCCTGTAGATTATTAAATCCTGCAGATGTGTTAAGTTTTTATTCTCAGATGCAGAGTTCAGTCTCTTGGTAGGAAAGAGATTCCTCAGATAAGCTTTGAAGTAAATATTGCACACCTCAGATCCTCACATGCACTGGGGCTCCATGTTCCCTCCCTCCTTCTGGGGTTTGGCTGCCACTTGCAATTCCTGAAAGGCCTACAACGTTCCATGGTCCAGGAGAAGAAGGAGTAAACGGGGACTATTATTTACTAAAAACTGAGAACTCATGAGTTACAAAACAAGACGAAAACCAGTATTTGTGCTGGGATAGGAGAAAAGTGGGAAGGAGGAAAGGTTCAGTAAAGAAGAAGGCATGAAAGGCAATTGCTTATTTCTCATTTTATCTTAGAAATTGGGAGTGTATCCTTCAGAAGTTCAAAGAAAAGTGAGAGATGGTTATGCATTCATTCTAATTATGGGCTGTGAAAAAGTCACAGGTAATTCACTAACAAAAGTCCTGTATCTGGACAATTGTATTTATAAGTGTTTCTTAAATGAACAGTAGGTAAGGGAGATAAATTCTTGAGGCAGTTATCAACATGTGGTTTCAAACGAAATCAGAAATGCATCATATAAAAAGAAAGAAGTGTTTGTTCTGCATGGGCAGTTGAGAGTCTGCAGATCTTTAAGGGAAGCATCCTGAGAATCCAACTACCTATATAATCCTTTTGGAAACACAATAGCTGCTAAGAAAAAAGCCAAAGAACAAAGGTAGATAGACCTAGAAATAGAAAGAAATTGCCAAATATACTAAGCATCTCTGAGATGAGCAGCTCCCATCACCCGTGAGTGGGACAACAGAGAAATCCAGACTATGAATCTTGATTCCTTGAGATGAAGGAACCATCAGCTACATAGTGCCAGGTTTTCTAAAATACAAGGACATACTTTCTGCCATCTACTTCTCTGATAAACTATAAATTTAGACGAGTTTTAGATACATAATACACCTTGTATAAACAAGAATGGAGGTAGTTAAAATTATTATGTTGATCAAAACACACATATCTTGAGTATCTATAATTCTGGGAATAGGCAATCAAAGAAAAGACAGATAAACTTCAGATCCTTTCTATGTAGCTTACATATACAATCACAGAATGTTACCACCAGAGAGGCCCTTGGTAAAGTCCACTCTTCCAATTTTATGGTAAGAAAATGGAGGCTCAAAAAGAGAGAAGGGACTTGCATAAGGCCACATTCCTGTAGTTCCCACTTTAGGATATATATATGTGTGTGTGTGTGTGTGTGTGTGTGTATACATATATACATATACATATGTATATATATATATATATATATGAATGATAAGAAGAAGGAAATTAAATTCTATGAATTCTTCTTCAAGGTGATCAAATATGTCTATGCTAAATCCAAACCTTATGAAGATGGAAGTCGATTGCTAAAGTAGTTTCAAGGGGCAAGGTATATTCAGACTTTCTTTTCTCCATTGTTTCAGTGAAGGTGCGGTACACACTGAATTTGCAAGTTAGCAATAAATTTGAGAGGGGACTGTGCAAGGAGGCAGAGAATGTGGAGCTACTTTGGCAAAATACAAAAATTTGATTTTCAAGCAATGGTTTAAGAGGGTAAACACTGGGTTTTCCCCAAAACTATGCTTAATTATAACAGATACTTTTCTAATTATTAAGTCAGCTTCCAAATAGTGGTAATTTTCAATTTGAGCTAATTAAGAGCAATTTTGAGAGATCCTTTGCCTGTGAGAACTGTTACATGTTAGAAAGCTTAAGTTACTCAGGTTAAAAGCCATTGGAAAGTGGTAAGAATAGCCTTCCCAGTGGAATTATTAGTGATCTCATTGTCATAACATGCTCCCTGACATTTGTCTAGCGTTTTGTCATTTATCAAATATATTCACATTAATCATGCCATCTGATCCTCCCTGTAACTCTGTGAGGATGTTATCTATAAATTGCAGGCAAAGAAATTGAGGCTTAGAGGAGCACACAGTAAATAAAGGAGCTAGGATTTTAAACCTAGGTCTGTCTGACTCTAAAGGCAATGAGTTTTACACCACCTCAAAAATTCTTGTATCTTGTGAGCATTTCTTGAAGTTCATCAGCTTAAACTCTAATTCCTACCACGGTATCTTGTACACAGCAGACATTCAATAAATATCCTGGGAATGAAATTGAAATGAAAACCAGTCACAGCATTTATCAGCTTGTCTTCATTATGTTGCTGAAGCCCACTCATATCTGAGCATTCTACACAATAAACTGATGTGAAAACTTACTATAGCACTCTTCCCAATAAATTAACTTACAATCTTAGGTCTAAATGGCATTGTCTGTTTTACAGAAGCCTCTCCTTTTGAAAAGGAGGTCATTGTATTCATGTCACAAGATTTGTTTATAATAAAAGATACCGGAATAAGATTCTGAATCAAATGTTATGAGGACTTTTATTACCATTAAATTTTACTTACATCAAAATAGGCTTGCAATTTGTACCAGAGATGGCAAGCCAAGGAATTCTCTACCTGAGAGCCCTCATCTCTTACACATAATTCACAGAAAGATAATATTGGAAAGTCCAGTGTATCAGAACTTGAACTTGTACATTTTTTTTCAGTACTGGAAACCAAACTCATAACCTTAGGCTTGCCAGGCAAGTGCTTATACCATGAACCTATATCCCTGGCCCAGATTTAGAACTTTTATATGGAGAAAACTTCTCATTTTTGATACCTTTGTCCCTTTCCTGACCTTTCTTCTGTGCTTTGCACTTAAGGTCTGTATCTTCCTGTCCTCCACTGCAGTCCATAATTGTAGAATTTCACAAATGTACAATTGTAGAATTTTTTATAATAAGCAAGGAAAAACAAGGTTGATTTTTTTTCAAACATTTGAGTCTCATTTGAGGTAGCTACTGGAAAAGCCATTCACAGAGGCTGTGATGATTTTGAGTATTAGACATTATTTAAGGTATTTCTATTAATTTCAGCTCAAGCCTGGGTCAATTTGTTTGAGGTACATTGGTCTGCTTATATAATACTACTGCTTTGTGAGGAGGAGATGATATACCTATGTGCATAGGGACACACATATGGCCTTGCTCCAGAGTTATAAAACAAGTTTGTGTCTTCAAATGCACATATAAGCAGACAAGGTATTGAACACCTCACAGAAAGCCGGAGATGGACAATTGCTCTAAATTAGTCTTAATAGGAGAGGAGAGAGGGCTGGATTCCACCCACTTGGATTTTCTAAGCTGATGATGAATAATCAGGTATGAGGTTGTAGTTTCAGGCATGCAAATAGGCTTGCCTTTTGTGAATTCCATCTCTAAATCAAAGTAGACTAATGAGCTTGCTTTTCTCATATAAAATTAATCTTTTAAGAAGCAGCAGGCAGCAGGGAGGACCCTGGTATTGGGCAGACATAAACATGAAGGGATAAGGAATTCAGAAGGGGGAAGTGTAAGTGTACATCAGCTAGTGTTAAAGCACTCTGGAATGGGGACAATGCTCATGGAAGCCACAGGCTTGGGGGACAAACAGCCTTATGACAGAGGTTCAACTTTGAAAGAGCTATACCAAGCTACTTCACTACTGAAAAATGGATTTTGGAAATGACTGACAGATTTGTAACACAAACCAAAAAAGGAAAGGATAAAAGGGCTGCTCATCCTTGGGATATGTGAGATAAGAAATTGGCTCTTTTTGGCAGCCTAGTCGTTTGTTTCAAACAGAAGCAGCTTCTCATTCCAGGTTCCTGGCTCTACAACATAGACAGCAGTTTGTTGGGGGATATTCCTAGGTGTTCAGAGCCAGCCTGTGCCTGGGTCATCCTGCACCTGTGACTGTTCCAGATTTCTTAGTTCCCTTATCCTGGCTACCACCGAACAGCATCAGGCCAATGCAATTATGCTCCTGGGGGAACCTTGCCCAGTATAATCCAGTGTCAATCATCTTCTATTGGTTCCTGATCCCTGCTTCGCACCTCCTACTCCTATGTTGACCGCCCAGGGTCGTGGGTGGCAAGATTAAGGATATAGGCACCAGCTGAGTGATGGCTTCATTGGATATGAAAAATTCAGCCTGCACTTGGAGCATGACTTGTTTCCCTGTAAGTACCAATGGGGAAAAATGGCTTACAGAGATAACTAAAGAATAGAGGGTAAAAAGGCAGGAGAAGGACAAGGAGAAAGAAGAAGAATTATATCATACCTCCCAGAGTCATTCCTGCTTCATAGCATTTCCGGAGACGACAAGATGGACAGTTTTTCCTTCTGAATTTGTCAATGGTGCAATCATTTCTACTGGCACACAGGTACTTCTGTTTTCCTTTGAAAATAAGTACAGAGAATAGATGACCTGTTAACAAAACATATTGAATGTTTCTAGGCAAAAAAATGTGTGATGATACACGCTACTAGACGAGAAAAGTAGACAGACAATGGTCCCAAACACTTGATCACACAGACTTGAAATACTAAAGCTAGATGGTTTAGCTCAGTGCTGTATTGTCTGGTTTTTATAGGCATTTTCCAAGGGCAAACAATTCAGGTCCTGTTGATAACCATTATTCTCACTATTCACTTTTTTTTAAACAAAATCCTGTATCTTTACTAAAAGCCAGGAATATCTGTGAGAAAATGATCAGCTGCGGAAATTGATTCACCTTTAGCATTGCACAGCAGAGACTGGGGTTCAGTCAGTATATCTGCCTGCTGACATTTGCAGTCAGGCATGGAACCATACTTGAGTTAATAAGATGTGTCTTTTCCAGAACACTAGTGTCTTAGTTACTTTTCTTGTTGCCGAGACAAAATATCTGACACCCAAAGTTGAGGAAAGGTTTACTAGGCTCACTCTTCACAGATTAAATCCATAGCTGGCTGGCTCCAAGGCAGGGTAGTGTGGCAGAAAGGAATCACAGAGGAGAAACAGTTCATGGCAAAGGAGTGCAGGCAAGCAACAAGTGATTAATAGCAGCCTCTTCCTGTACCTTTTATATTCTATCTAGACTATCCTGCATAGGGTGGGTGCCCAACCAATCAGTGGACTAATTAATAATCACAGATGCTCAATCCAAGCCTCACACATTCTGATCTGGGCCCTTCTGATAAAGCCCCACCTATAACTGAATGATACTTCTCAGAGACAGCTAGACACAACCCATAACAGCCAGTAGAGATAAAACTTCCATAAGAGAGAATTTCATGGAATTCCTGTTTTTAAATTGCTAGTGACCATACATCCAAACCTGTATTTTATAAAAATCAAGCAGAGATAGAGCCCATTTTGTATGGTAAGTCATAGCAAACAAAAGGAAGTCCTCTGAAGCTAGCATATTAATGAAGATCAGTATCATGTATACCTGAAGTCACCACAGATGCACAGAGTAACATATATGCAAACACATGAAAATGTATACGAAGTATTGAAATCTTCACACCCACAGCAAGCTTCTAAAGCCAGTACAAAATCTGAAAATTGCCTTCAAGAAAGACTTGGGGTAGGTGATTAATGTCTGAACACAAAGCATTCTAAGTGAGTCAAGAATCTTCGTTCTTTGTCTATAAAGTATATGGCCCTGTGAGTACCTTCTGTATATTCAGTTGGCATAAAAATAAGAAGGAACCGGGCCTGCTCCAAGGTGGTTCTAGAAGCGTCCTATGCTATACAGCAGATGCCTGAAACAATAAACTGTTATCCCAACCCCTTTCATCTCAGAATACAACCATTAAATTCTGCTCTTTGGCACTGTTGGCTTTCAATGGCAAAATTTAATCAACAACCTATAATCAAGGTCTCACAAAACTTTAGTGTGAAATGACTGATTAAATATAAAATTCCTCTCTTATATTGAAGCAGATAAAATCATATCCTAGAGCTGCAAACAGACCACTTATTTAAATGCTTTAAAACTGTCTCATTATAACAACTACAAACTCTTGACTACTGTGAATGGTCATATAATGGCTGCCATGAAATACTCGACAGGTTGACTGGTTCTGAAATCCTTCACTGCCTAATGGTATTCTGCACTTTTCTCCAAGATCTTATTATTTCATCAAAAATCTTAAGTATGATTCAAAGCTCCACCAGGAGCTAATTCTGTGAGACACCTTTCAGAATTTTCCCCTATTTCTGTTGTCTTATGTCACAGTCATAGTGCTCCCATGCAATATGAGTTAAGGTCTGATTAAAATTCTTTCAATGTATTCATTTTAGAAAATACCATTTGGAGTAGAAGAAGTAAGGTTGGGGAGTTAATTAGAATCATCATATTATGCAAGTAAAGAAAGGACTGAGTCACCATCTTCATTATTAATCACAAGGGAGACTGAATAATGTAGAATTTGTCACACTTTATAGACTAAGTAGTAATGCCGGACCTCTGTAAAAATATTTAAAAATA
This sequence comes from Dinomys branickii, assembly GCA_004027595.1. Classification (NCBI taxonomy): domain Eukaryota; kingdom Metazoa; phylum Chordata; class Mammalia; order Rodentia; family Dinomyidae; genus Dinomys; species Dinomys branickii. Next base: position 19,768 of record PVLD010025637.1, read on the forward strand.
TTTCATTGGGGTATGTAAGACAATAATTAAATGGTAAGATGCACTATGTTCCTGGATGAGAAGATACAACATTGCAAGGATTTCTGTTCTCCCCTAATGACATCGATACATTTAAAACAACATAAACAAAATCTAGACAAAACAATCCCAAATATATCTGGATGAATAAAATGTATGATAATACCAAGATATTTGTGGAAGAGAAGGTCAGTAAAACTTTCCTTACCAAGCATTTAAAGTATTATTAAGCTGTAACAATTATGTTGGTGTCATAATGTCTCTAGTGTTGGTTAACTGGTGGAAGACAGTAGAAAAGCTAAAAGCAGACACGGTATATGCAACACATCATTCTAATTAAGTGAAGAAAGGATGAATTATTCACTACATGGTATCAGAACCACTGGCTAAGCATTTGGTCATCTGCAGTTAAATTACTAGTTAATCTAATTTGCAGATGGGTTATGTCAATGAAAAAAAAAACCAAGAAGATATCATGGAGGTACTGTTACAAAATATACAATAAAGTTATAACGTTTTGAAGGCAGATAAAGAGTTTTTAGGGCATGATAATGAAGAAGACATAAATGGACATTTTCACAGATTTCACTAGAAAATATTTCAAATTTATTATGTTAAATAAAAATCACAATAAAATTTAAAGACAAACCACAAACTAAGAAAAATGATTGGTATCAAGTGTTTAAAATCAATGGTCAATGTTCCTGATATATGAAGATCGTATGCTAGAACAGTGGGCAATAGACATGAGCATCCAACTAATCAAGAAATAGAAAAATATAGAAATGACAAATATAAAAACTGTTCAATTCTCCTAGAAATCATATAAATATACATTAAATGTTGTTTTATTTTTGAGACTATTAAAGGTGAAATGCAAAATGTTGGCAAAGAGGTATTGCTGGTGGGAATATTCATTTTTGAGACAGTAATTTTTCTATACATTTGAAGAGAATTAAAAATATGTATAACCTTTTATAGGAATGTTTTATAAGTAATATAAACACAAAAAGTAGCTCACTGTAGGATTATTTAAATAGAGGAAATTGGAGTCATTTAAAATGCTTAATATTAGAGAATAATTAAGCAAATTATTTGATATTCTGGCAAGGGAACATGGCAGTCACTGATGACAAATTCAATGCCTTTTTTTTGTAATTTAGAAATATGTTCACAATATGCTAATTTGTTAAAACTAAAACAAAGTTACCAATCAATATATTTGGTTGGATCCCATTTTAACATCTAAGGCCATATAACTCATCTAGCCAAGTTCTTAAAAATAATTAATTGAGAAAAATCTGTACATATTTATGAGGCATGATGTAATGTTCTCATACACTAGAGAAAGAGTAAATCAAGCAAATTAGTATATCTATCACTTTACCCAATTATTTTTGTGGTGAGAATATTAAAAATCCACTGTTTTAGCAACTGTGAACTATAAAATACATTATTATTAACTATGGTTACCACGTTGCATCATAGATAATTAAAGATTTTCCCTTATGTCTAGCTAGAATTTTATATTCTTTGACAAACATATCACTCCTTACTCCACCAACAGTCCCCTAGTACCTGGTGACTACTGTCCTACTCTCTACTTCCATAAATGTGAACTATTTTCAGCTGTGATATAGAAAGTGCCTAAGTGATCATCATTGGATGGGTGGAATAATACACAGCCTTCAAAAGAAGGTTTTATCCTTTGTAATATCGTGGAAGACAACTATGCTAAGCATAGCAGGCGAGACATACAAAGACACATACTGTATGGTCTCATTTATATATAAAATCTACAAACAACTAATCAAGTTTTTTCTTCCTCAGTAAATTCTCTTTACAAACAAAACATTACGTATAAGACTTATAGATGAAACAGTTAAAATTAAACCTGAAGCAGTCACAGGAAATATAAAACTCTTCCACCAAATGCTACTCTTTTTCTCCCTTCTTTGTGAGCACAGCACGGTGGTATGCCTTACAGAAGCCCTGTAGGAGCCCTGTACAACATGGGATAGGTTAAAGCGTTACTGATTTAGTCTATTTTCATACCATCTACTTCACAAGTTTAGAAATTAAACTTCAAAGAACATAGATACTTGCTTAAGGTCATACCACATGTGCACATCAACACAGGGACAAGAACTTCAGTTTCTTCATTTCCAGTGCTATTCTCATGTAAGATAATGAACGGGGGGATATCATACAAAGCATAAAGCATTATATGGATTTTATCTATCATTATTATTATTTAAATAAATAACTCTTGCCTACCACATCAGGCAAGAATCTCTAGAGATCATATGTTCCATCATTCTCATTTTACAGATGGGGTGCCTGATATCCAGAAAGTGGAGCAGATATACAAGACTGTACCAAGCATATAGCCCAGTTTGAGTACACACTGTCATACTTTTGAGTTTTCTATTCATGTGAGAATTTTTTTTCTGGGAGTCTTAGAATATACCTGAATGTCACTACAGGAGCACCGAAGCCAGTTTGCATTCTTATCCTGCTTTTCCAGGCTCAGCTCTCTTGACTCTAAGGATTTCACTTCAAAAAATAAGACACAATCCTATGGAAAGGAGTAATTAAAGGAGTTCTTCATTTCAGTGATCTTTACTGATCAGAATCAGCCTAGGCTCTATTTGTGGTCATGAATCTTAGGGACATAAACATTCTTTGAGATGGAGACAGCCTAGTGCCTCTGGCCTCATTACCCAAGGGTGCTCTTCTTTGAAAAGTTCTCTCAAGAATTATTAAATTATAGTTACCTTTTTCTCCCAGGTTAGTGCTCTTGGGTTCATTGCATAAAGCAGGTCTTATACGACGGAGGTGGCAGGGTCTCTGTGACCCCAAGTACTTTTTCTGACTGTTCTGCTTCACCCATCCACTTAGAAAATAGATGCCAGTTAATCCACCACCATAGATAGAACCTCAGCTTCTCAGCTGATGCTCTATAGACAGGCTTTTTGTGAGTGGTCATGAAGCCACTGCCATCCTTGTTTATTTTGATCCTATGGTTAGCTTAGTAAGAAGGGACAAGAATCAAATCCAGATTTCTGGGCCTATAGTACATTTGACAATTTGGCCCAAACTCCATAAAATGGAACTGTATGGAGTGGTGAACTGGTAGTTAGAAGAGCAGGTGTCAAATTCCAGCTCCATTCTGTTGCATTTAATTGGGAATCTGGAGCCTGTTTCTTCACCTAAAAAATATGGATAAATATAATGGCATTGTTAGCTGCATAGAGCTGTTCAAAAACAAATGATACAGAATGAATGTGAAAGTGATGTATAAAAGGAAATAAGCATTAGAAGGGTTGTGTGTGAAGTTACTGGGTCTATCTTGTACTCTATTTCTACCAGTGTCCCTCTTCTAAAGATATTGTTCCCTTCATTGCCTACCCTGGTGACAAATATTCTGCCCTCTGCTCTGTATCCTCAATATGCACACACACACACACACACACACACACACACACCACACACACACACACACACACCCCACACACACACCTCTGCTTAAACCAATCCTGTGGCATCCAGCTCCAGATCACCCTTCCTAGTTAATGTGGTTTGCACAGGCCGTTTTCAAGACGACAGGAAGTAGACTGTAAAG
>PVLD010025638.1:0-23408 GCA_004027595.1 Dinomys branickii
ACTTTATTGTAAGGAATAATTGATGATTATTTGTTTGATCAATTTTGCATGTCTATATCTGTTTTCCTGAGTATACCCTTCGAAGTTATCAATACTTAATGCAACAACCATTGTTGATTCCCTGTCACCTTGTCTGTAACTCAGTTTTGATTGTACTATTCTCATGCTACTTTGTGTCTGTTTGTTAATATGTTTTTGTTCTTTTACTTTTAAAATAAAAGTGAAAAAAAAAACAGAAAAAAGCAAAACAAAAAAAATCAAATATAGGCCTGTATGATGGATCAAACAATTAAACATTAACAACTGGGATGAGGGAAAAGAGAAAAGAAAGAAGGGAGAAATATGTATATATGCATAACACAAGATACCTAAGATAACTGTACTACTAAATTCTATTGCATTATTGAAAGGAATAGTTAATATTTAATTGTTTGACATTGGTACTTTTTAACCCTCCCCTTTTTTATAATAAAATATTTCAAATTATATTCAATCACAGCCTAATTCCATTTCACTTTTAATGGCAGTAAATATATATGGATTGATATTTATCATTTGAAAATGTCTACTCATTTTTCATTATAACACTCGGGGTGACAAAAAAATGATGTGGATGCAGAAGAGAAAATTTCTAATTTGAATGTGTAAGGATGTTGCTTATTGTCAAGCCAATGTAAAGATTTAAGAAAAGCTCATCTAATGTGTGTGATGGAAGGAAATTCAATTTCTACATGTTTTTATTTGGACTAACAAAAAGTTACCTAAATTTGGACACTATTTCTTTAAGAGGTTTAATAGAAGTATTGTTGTCGAATAATCAATTGTTTAACTTTTAAAATTGAAGAGGAACTATTTTCCCAAGGAATGATAACCATCTTAGTATGTGGAATTTCCACCGTTTTTGCTATTAAATTATAGTAGTGTTTGTTTTATAGTGTTAAAATTAGTGTTGGAGTTATAGTAATCAAATGCTTGAAGCTCTTGTAGAGATTTAGAATTTGATTAAAGTAGAAAATTCACGTTTTTGTTTCCACTTAGATAAAGAACAATGAAAGAGTTTTAAAAGTGAAAATTAATAGTGTTAACAAATTTCTTTTGTTTTCACTGCTGATATTATCAAACTACCCTTGCAGAATGTCAACCACTAACCATATTCTATTGCTAGACTGGCACAGTAGTAAGAAATTCACTTTACCATCTGGCTTTCTAGCATTTTTGTCAAATCTTTTAAATTAGGTTCAAACCAGTGATCCTCACCTTTCCGTGCTTCTGCCTTTTTCAGTGCCATTAAGATTAAAATTATTTGCAGTCCACTGCCATGTGCTCGAGTGGAATTTAAATTGAATAGTATTTTCCCCCAGGTTTTCACACCTTACATATGCTAGTAAAAGTCATGTCATGCTTGCCCAGTAGTGCATATAATTCAATTTTATTTTATTAAGATATAAAGATGGCCATTACCTTACAAAGGCAGGAAATCTTAAGAGACCTAAGTGAAAAATGGGACCATAGTTAGAGAAATTAAAAATCTCTTCAAGGTAAGGAAAAAAGAGGGAAGAGCACTGAGATTTTACCTTTAAATTTGAACACTGAAGCAAGGTATATAATAGAAATATTATAAAGCATTTTCTAGTTAAGCCAACTGTTGCACATTCTTACAAAAATACTTCTACAGGATTTATAAGATGAAAAACTGATCAAATTGATTATATCAGATCTCTACTGTTAACTTAATATGATGCCAATTCAATGTGCAACTTCTGTAATAGCAAGCTAGTCAGTAATGAAGACTCATTTTTTTCCTCTGTTGTGGCAGTAACAGTAACTGTAAGCCACATTACGGTTGCTCTGAATATTTTTTTTTCTTTCAAAAGAATGGAATAGTCACTTCAACATACTAAGTTTTAATGTTCACCTCAAGATGGTCTTATAGTCAATAAAACTGTTTTCCAGGGGATAAAATAGTGGCTTTCAAGAGTGTAGATGGAGAGAAAATTTATAGGATGAATATACAGGTATATGTTTAAGTGTCAAAAGCATTAGGGGCCCTTATTACTCCTTGTTCAAAAAAATTCAAATGTTTTGTCTGTATGAAGGTATGTATTGTAAAGTCAAGCAAGATAAAAAAAAGTCTGGCTTTTTTTTAACTTTAAAAAGAAAAGAAAACAATAAGAAAATAACAACACTGAAGACAAAAAACCAAACAATACAAAGACAACATAGAATTTCAAAATGAGATGATAGGAATTAACAAGGGTTTTCATACTACATATTGTTATCTTCCACTAAGTTGCTCAGATTACCAGATTTGATTCAATAAGACAGTCTTCAGAAGACTGTGTCAGAGCTCAGAGTCTCTGCCCCATCAATCTGCCATACAGGTACCCTAGAACAAATTGAGAAGGCTAGCTCTTTCCTTCGCACATAATCCAGCATGCACAAATACATTAAATTATAATATTACATTGAAGATTCTGATTTTGGATTTTGAAGGTAGAACAGTTCATGTACTGTGATTTTTCCATAGCACGCTGAGCTTTTGGACTAAAATAGAACTGGACAACAAAGCTGTACTCACGGATTCTAAACATCTTTTTTTCCTAAGTGGTTCAAAAGAGTGCCTAGAATTCTTCCCTATGAACATTCAAGGTTGAATTTCCCATTACTCTTTCAAATGTCACATCTACTCCCTAACACCAAAAGAATACTAGTTTAAAAACCTATGTGTACAACATCTGTTACATTGACCTCAGAAGTTTAGAAGGTGGGGTCATCCAAACTCAGGTTAAATAGCACAAAAGGAGAATGCTATTGCCCAAGAAAATATTTTTTCATTGAGTTTTGCTCACCAAAGTGTAACTGCCCACTATTTCTGTATATTCTCCTCTCTAAGCATATTATAGATAAATGAATGCTGCAGGATCTGCAAACTTTCATTTTCAGTTTTTCTAGGTAGGGGGCAAAGTGTCATTTTGGAAGTAGCTTTAAATTTTATTAAGATAACCAATAGCTACACTCTTTGCTAGCAGTTTTAGTGACCCTGAAATAATTTTTATATTTTTAGAATCCTCTCCTAAGGCAGTAGAGCCAACCACAGATTATTAAATTCATTGAGGTTTTTTCTTTTTCCACATTTTCTTACTGCAGATGTGCTAAACCATTCAGCAAAAATGTAGCATACCACAGAACAAGTACAGACCTGCAGAGCTGTAATAATTACAGAATAATGTAGAACTAGAGTAATTCTTCTGAATGTTGAGTCTTAATATCAGCTGTTCTTTTCCCCTGCATTCCCAGTGGAACAATTGCCTCAATTTCTCTAGGCACAAATCTTTCATAACCACTTCTTAACTTTCTGAGCTCCTCTAGCAGAACTGTACATTGAAGCTTATGTCTCCCCCTCCAGTGAAATAGTCAATCACATTTTAACACACCATGCCTTATTCATGTATCTCTATCTTCCAACACTGTTTTTGAAAATCAGTCTTAGCCAGAAGGATAATTTAACAATTTAAGTGACAAATTCTTACAAACTTTTCCTACCATAATATTCCATCAGGGTCTACTTCTTACTAATTAAACTTAGTAGCACAAGAGTTCAAAGAGGAAAATCTTCCAAAAGAAATAGCAGTGCCTCTTTATAACGTTTATAGGGCCTGGTTAACAATAAAACTCTTGTTCTCTTCTTTCAGACGCTAAATATCACAAGAAAGCCTTAACAGGAAAGGCAAAAACCTTTCCATGTGTGTGCTATTCATCTCACATGATACAAGTGGTTATTTATCCTTGGAAAGTAGGTAATTACAAAGGTGTTTTTAAAATAACAGACTGTCTGTGGCTTAATATTGCAGTACGCATTTTTTAGTATGCAAGTCACCTGCTTTGTGGTCATGCTAGAAATAAATGTTAGTCGTAGGTTAGAGATATAATCAAAACTTCACCAGGAATTTATGTTATGTTCTAATCTCTCATTTTGTTACAATGTGATAGCTACAGCTTGAGAAAAACCATAGCCTCATACTGAATCCTTCATATGTAGAAAACTATATTTTAGAGAGTTCTCCATATAAAAAGAAGTTATTTACCTACCTATCAAAGTTTTGTTGCATATTCAGGGTCTGCTTTGTGAGAGAGGATAGAAATTTTAGGGGTGGTTCTATGGCAATTGAGTTTTTCTACCTTCAGATTTCAAATTAGTCATTAAAACATTCCTGGATCAGTAGTAATATTCTTATTTTTCAAGCAGTGCAAAACTGAGGCAAAGATATATTTCAGTCTTCCCATAGAAGATGCATGGAAGAGGTAAAATAAATGATAGATGACAGATAGATAGATCAGATAATAACGATGATGATGATAGATCGACAGATACACAGATGAAAGATGATAGACAAATAAACATCATAGATGTAATTTTGCTTCTAGATGAAAATTGTACTTTATCCACATTTTAATAATTGGAAATAGGAGACAGAAAAGCTGGTTTTCATGCCAGAAGTATGAAGGTTGTGATACGTTGACATGTATCTTTACTGGTTTTCTACTGTTCAAAACCTAATGGATCACTTCCTGCTATAGTCTGCCAAAACACATAAAAGTACTTCAAATATCCAGAGAAGATACACATTCATTGATCAGGGTTTATATAGTGATTTGTGGCTAAGAGTGATTCTACTTCCATTTCTAGTTGTTGTAATGAAAAAGGAATGTGCACTAATTTAAACTGAAAGTAGGAGTGTAATGTTAGAGAGCTGTTTTGTGTATTTGTTTCCATTTTGGTCTACTATTATTGGTTACTTTAACTCATGCTATTTGTTAATGGTCACTGTAGCAGTTCAATCCAACATGGGTATTCCCTGAAGTCATCCTAAATTTTTTTTTTAATTACATTTTAAAAATCTCTGATGCAAAACGGTTAATCACAGAAGTTTCAGTTTGGACCTTCAAAAGAAAGCAAAGATATTATGGATATTTAAAATCGCATATACAGGGCTGGGGATATAGCTCAGTGGAATAAGTGCCTGCCTGGCAAGCTCAAAGTCTTGAGTTCAATCCACAATACTGCAAAATAAATAAATAAGTAAATAAATAAAATCACATATACAAACAAAGTGCATTACTCATATGTTCTCTTCAAAATTATATTCATCAGGTTCAATCCAAGGTGAAATAAATGTGTTTATATTCTGTTTCATAAAACTTTGTGATCTAACATAGAATGACACAAACAGATATTAATGACACATATAAGTGCAAACAAAAATGAAACAAGTCAAAAAATGAATACATGAAAATTGCCATAGGAGACTCCCTGAAATGATGAATTTGTGGATTATTTTCACTAATAGTAAAAATACAACTCTGAATTGGGGCTAGGACAATATTTTGGACATCAGATAGGAAAAGCTTAAGAGCTAAAAGGGAGACTTTAGAAGCTATGGAGGGATGACAGAAATAGGTGGACTTTTTAAAAAGTGGAAAATTACATGTATAGGTAACATTAAAGAAGGTAAGAGGACAAGTTAAATGATGTAGGTAGCCAAAGAAGTGATTTGGTCCACCCCAGACATGATAAAAACCTAACACTTTTGACAAATACCCAAGTAGTTTCTTCATTCAACAGATAATTTTAATAATCTCACTGCTTTTAATATTTTCTGATATGGTTTTTAACCAAAATAAATCATTCTACTATCATCATTACATCATGCATTACAGACAGAATGAAAATTAAGAAATTGTATACCCCCACTCCTTGGCATTTTTGTTATTAAGAAAATGTACACTTCCAAATCCTAAAATGTGCACTTTATACGTTAACTTTATACAGATTAAATCAATGTGCAAAACTTTGATTACACCTAAATACAGTGGTCAGATATTGTATGTTTCTTTCATGTTTATCATTGTGCAGGTAATATTATTCTTTATTTTTTAAGATGATGCTATTGGCATGAATCATTTTTTTAATTTGAATATGATGAATATTATTAGTGTGAGACCCTGTGTTAGTTACTTTGTATGCAAACTACCTGCTCTAGAGCAGGTATAGTACTCATACCCCCAATACCAGCACAAGAAAAATAACCAATCACAAACTCTAGATTGCCACCTCCAAAACACCTATACCCCATGACCGCATAAGGCTTTGTTGCTACATCCAGACAAAAACCATAACAGACTGAAAATTATTCATTTTAACCATCTGAACTATTACCTTAATATATGTGTTAGCAGTGTATAACACTTACCCTGAAACATGCTATTTCTTACTGCAGCTGTGCTTTTGCTTTTTTCAAATGATAATAGACACATTGACTTTCATATTTCTATTCAAATTATTTGATCTGAAATATTTGTTAAACACCTGATGCCATATCAGGCCTTAGAGATATAAGAACACTGGTACAAGTCATATCATCTTTCATCCGAACAAGTATAACAGCCTTCTAAATGGTTTCTATGAATTTAGAATGGCATTCCTCCAGTCTTGTCTCTACTCTGAAACCAAAGTACGCTTTCTAAATTAAAGTTTATTTGTGCTTTTCTGCTACTTAAAATAATTTAAATGGATTCAGTTTGGAGGCCCCAACTTATTCTTATTTGTTATTATTTTAAAAGTAAAAGAAGAAAAACATATTAACAAACAGACACAAAGTAGCATAAGAATAGTACAATCAAAACTGAGTTACAGACAAGGTGACAGGGAATCAACAATGGTTGTTGCATTACATATTGAAAACTTCAAAGTGTATATTCAGGAACACAGATATAGACATGCAAAATAGATCAAACAATTAATCATCAACTATTCCTTACAATAACGTGACCTAAGTCAGTAGTACAACTATGTTAGATATGCTGCATATACATACATACTTCCTTATATATTATTTTTCTTTAAATAATTTTTCTTTTTTTTAAAGTAAGGAAGAAAAAGAACTACATCAACAACAGAAAAAAAAAACAGGGAAAGCATTAACAAAGAGACACAAAGTAGCACAAAAACACTATAATCAGAACTGAATTATAGACAAAGCAACGGAAAACCAACAATAGTTGTTGCATTGCATATTGGTATCTTCAAAGTATATGCTCAGGAGAACACATATACACATAAAAGATTGATCAAATAACCAGTCATCAACTATTCCTTACCATTAAGTGACATAAGACAATACTAGAACCCTGTTAGCCATTCTGCATATATGTATATACATACATACATACATACATACATACATACATACATACATTTTTGCCTCTTTCATTTCTCTTTTCCCTTGTCCCATCTGTTCTTTGCTTTTGAACAGATTTCCTTCGTGTCTCTTAGTTTTTATTCCAACCCTCAGGTTCTACACCAGAGACACAATACTTTGCCTAAATATGTACCTCTGATTTATTTCACTTATGAGTATGGTGTCTAATTGTGACCATTTGCCTACAAAGGCCCCAAATCTGTCCCTCTTTATAGCTGAATAATATTCCATTATATAAAAATGCCACAGCTTTTTAATCCAGTCTTCTGTGGGTGGGCACTTGGGTTGCTTCCACAATTTAGCTATTACAAATTGCGCTGCTATAAACATGGGTGCACATATATCAGAGAGATATGATGTTTTCAGATCTTCTGTCAATATACCCAGAAGGGGAATAGCTGGATTGAATGGAACCTCTTGAACTAGTTTGCTGAGAAATCTCCAAACTGCTCTCCATAGTGGTTGCACCAGTCTGCATTCCCACCAGCAGTGTAGTAGAGTCCCTATTTCTCCACAGCCTCGTCAGCATTTGTTATTGGATGATTTTTTTCATACTGGCCAGTCTTACTGGGGTGAGATGAAATCTCAATCTTGTTTTTATTTGCATTTCTCGGATGACTAAGGATGTGGAACATTTTCTCATATATTTATTTGCCATTTCTACTTCTTTATCTGAGAAGTGTGTATTCATTTCAGATGCCCATTTCTGGATTGGGTCTTTGAATTTGGACAGGTACATGTTTTTTAATTCTTTGTATGTTCTACATAGAAGACCTTTGTCTGAGGGAGAGCCAGCCAGGAATTTTTCCCAGTTTGTGGGTTTTCCTTTTACTTTGCTGGTGATTTATTTAGATGTGCAGAAACTTTTCAGTAGGATGAGGTCCCAGTTATTGATTCTTTGAAGTGTTTCCCTTGCAGTTTCATTTTTGTTCATGAATTCTCTGCCTACTCCTATGTCTTCAAGAATTTTACCTACTTTCTCTTCCAATAGATTTAGAATTTCTCTTTTAATGTTGAGATCTGTGATCCATTCTGACCTGAGTTTGGTGCATGGTGATAGACTTGGGTCTATTTTCAGTTTTCGGCAAGAGGCAAGCCAGTTTTTCCAGCACCATTTATTGAACAGGCCTTCTTTTGTCCAGTGGGTGTGGTTGAACCCTTTGTCAAATATTAGGTAGCTGAGTGGGTTTTTCCTTATGGTTGCATCTTCCAGTCTGTTCCATTGATCCTCAGTTCTGATTTTTAGCCAGTACCAGGTTGATTTTATTACAGTAGCTTTGTAGTATAATTTTAGGTCAGGGATTGTGATTCCACCTGACTTGTCCTTATTGCCCAGGATTGCTTTTGCTATTCTGGGTCTCTTCTGGTTCCAGATGAATTTGAGGCATATTTTCTCTAAATCTGTGAGGTATGCTAACGGTAGTTTAATAGGAATTGCATTGAATATGTACAACAGTTTTGGTAGTATGGCCATTTTTACAATGTTACTTCTTCCTAACCATGAGCATGGGATGCTTTCCCATTTATTGAAATCCTCTTCTATTTCCTTTTGCAGAGTACTGTAGTTTTCACTGAATAAATCTTTCACATTCTTTGTTAGATTGATTCCTAAGTATTTCAATTTCTTCGTGCCTATTGTAAAAATTATGGTTTCCTCAATTTCTCTCTCAGTCTGTTTATTGTTTGCGTATAGGAATGCTATTGATTTTTGGGTGTTGACTGTGTATCCAGCTACAATGCTGAATTTGTCAATAAATTCCAGGAGTTTTCTTGTGGAGTTTTTGGGGTCCTCCATGTATAGTATCATGTCATCTGAAAATAGTGATAGTTTGACTTCTTCCTTTCCTATCCTTATTCCTTTTATTTCTCTCTCTTGTCTGATTGCTCTGGCTAGTGCTTCCAGAACTATGTTGAATAGGAGTGGTGACAATGGACATCCTTGTCTTGTTCCTGACTTTAAAGTGAAAGTTTTCAGTTTTTGTCCTTTTAGTATGATGTTGGCTGTTGGTTTGTCATATATGGCTTTGATCAGATTGAGGTAGAGGCCATCTATTTTTATTTTTTCTAAGGTTTTTAACATGAATGCATGTTGGAGTTTATCGAAAGCCTTTTCTGCATGTATTGAGATGATCATGTAGTTTTTGTCTTTGGCTGTATTGATATTATGTACTACATTAATTGATTTGTGAATATACAACCATCCCTGAATTCCTGGGATGAATCCTACCTGGTCTTGGTGTATAATTTTCCTTATGATTTGCTGTGTTATATTTGCAAGTATTTTGTTGAGTATCTTTGCATCTATGATCATTAGAGAGATTGGCCTATAGTTCTCTTTCTTTGTTGGGTCCTTCTCTCGTTTAGGTATCAGTATAATACTTGCCTCCTGAAATGTTTTAGGGAGAGTTGCTTCCATTTTGATTTCATTGAAGAGTTTGAGGAGTGTTGGCATTAAATCTTCTCTGAATGTTTTGTAGAATTCTGCTGTGAATCCATCAGGGCCTGGGCTTTTCTTTGTTGGTAAGTTTTTAATGATATATTCCATCTTGTTAATTGATATTGGGTTGTTCAGGATTTTTTAGTATTCCTGATTCAATTTTGGTAATTTGTACGTTTCTACGAATCTGTCCATTTCTTCTGGATTTTCTATCCTGTGGGAGTAAAGATTTTCAAACTAGGTATTAATGATCTTTTGGATTTCTCTTGGATCTCATGAATTTGAGTTCCTTCCCTTCTTTTTTTGATAAGATTGGCTAGGGGTGTATCAATTTTATTTATTCTTTGAAAAAACCAACTCTTTGATTCACTCATTTTTTGTGCAGTTTTCTTCATCTCAATTGCATTCATTTCTGCCCTGAGTTTTATAATCTCCGCCCTTCTTTGGGCTTTTGGTTTGGCTTGTTGCTCTTTTTGTAATAATCTGAGGTGTAGCATTAGGCTATTTATTCGCTCTTTCTGTTTTCTTTCTGTATGAGTTCATTGCTATAAATTTCCCTCTGAGCCTGCTTTCATTGCATCCAACATATTCCGGTAGGTTGTACTTGCATTTTCATTTATTTGTAGGTATTTTTTAATTTCTTCTTTAAATTCTTGTGTGACCCATTGATTATTCAGGAGGTTGTTGTCTAATTTCCAAGCATTTATGCGTTTTTTGCAGTTCCCTTTGTGATTAATTTCCAGTTTCATTGCACTGTGGTCAGATAATATGCATGGGATAACTGCAATTCTTTTGCATTTAGGTAGATATGCTCTATGGGCTAGAATGTGGTCAATTTTAGAGAAAGACCCATGTGCAGCTGAGAAAAATGTGTATTCTGATGTTGTAGGGTGGAACTCTATATACTCTGGATGTATACTCTGTATACTCTGGATGTATGTTGAATTGGAGTGGTGACAATGGACAATATACTCTGTATACTCTGAATGTATACTCTGTATACATGTACTAAGTCCATTTGTTCACACTTTTAGTTCTGGTCTGTCATTTCTTTGCTGAGTTTCTGTCCAGTTGACCTGTCTCTTTGCATCGGAGGAGTGTTTATCTCCCCAATTTCAATAGTGTTATTAGTTAATTGATTTTTCACGTCTGTTAAGATTTGACTTGTAAAGTTTGGTGCTCCATTGTTTGGTGCATAAATGTTTAGGATTGTTATCTCCTCCTCTTTCAGCTTTTCCCTAGCTAGTATGCAATGCTCTTCTTTGTCTCTTTTGATTGTTTTTGGCTTGAAATTTACATTGTCTGAAAACATAATAGCTACCCCTGCTTTCTTCTGGGGACCTGTTGCATGGAGAATTGTTTTCCATCCTTTAACTTTCAGCCTGTGGATTTCCTTTTGAATAAAATGTTTTTCCTGTATACAGCATATCGTTGGATTGTGTTCCTTAACGTACTCTGCCAATCTTTTCCTTTTGACTGGTGAATTGAGGCCATTTACATTAATGGTTATAATGGTTATATGTTGGCTTATTCTAGTCGTTATTTACTTGCTGTTGTTTTCCTACTTTTGCTGTCTGTTTACTTGTTCTGTTTGAGGGTTTCTTTCTATTGTTGTTCTTGAGATTGTGGTCACTTTGTTCTCTGTCTAGAATATCTTTTAGTGCTTTTTGCAATGCTGATTTGGCACTCATGAATTTCTTCAGTTGTTCTTTGTTGTGAAAATATTTTATTTCTCCATTGAATTTGAACGATAGTTTTGCAGGATACATCAGACTGGGTTGGAAGTTGTTTTGTCTCAGAATCTGTAATACCTCCCTCCAAGCTCTTCTTGATTTCATGGTTTCTGCTTAGAATTCTGCTGTGATTCTGATGGGCTTTCCTTTATAGGTGATCTGTTTCTTTTCTCTAGCATCTTTTAATATTGTGTTCTTTTGCTGGCTATCTGGGATCTTGACTTTTATATGTCTGTGTGTGGTTTTCTTTGGGTTATGGCTCGTTGGGGTTCTATATGCCTCGATTAACTGTACTTCAGTATCTTTTACCATATTTGGAAATTATTCTGCTATTATTTCAGCAAATATTCTTTTTATATCATTTGTGTTGTCTCCTTCTGTTTCACTGACTCATATAACTCCAATATTATTTCTTTTTTCCTCATCTTGCAGCTGTTGGATTGATTTTTCTTGGATCCTTGATGACTTTATGAGACTCTTACTTTCACGCTCTTTAGCTGCCATGCTGTGTTCAAGATCTGAAATTCTATCTTCAGCTTCATGTAAGCGGTGTTGCAAGCTTTCAATGGAAGTTTTCAATTCCCTGGCAATCTCTTTGGATCTGTTTCATTCCTGGTATTTCATTCCTAAATTGCTCTTGTAACGTTTCCATTTGTTTCCTATTTTCTTGTATTCTTTTATCTATTTCTTCTTTGTGTGTGCGGAACATTTCTTACATTATTGTTTTCAGTTCATTTTTTGTCTGAGAGATTATTTCTACTTTAATCTCTTTTGTGGCCTGATGGAGTAGCTTCTTTACTTCGGATGTGATCGTTTCCAAAATTGCAGGTATGTGACTTATTTCTGCTTTAATCTGTTCTATGGCCTGATGAAGTTGTTTTGTTACTTCGGACATAATGATTTCATAAATTGCAAGTATGTGGCCTATTTTTGCTTTAATGTCTTCTATGGCCTGATGGAGATGTTTCTTTATTTCGAATGCAATCGTTTCAGAACTTGCAGGTATGTGGCTTCCTGGTTTCCCTATATCCTCCCATCCAGGACTTGTTCTGGGTGGGGCTGAGTTCGGAGACTGCGTTTTATTCTTCTGTCTTCCCATTTTTGGATATCAGATTCAAACTATTGAGCTGTAAATTACCGAGGCAGTTTACCAGGCAAAGGTCCATTGCAAAGGCTGCTCCAATGGCTCCTTCTCTTCGGGGGAATATCCCTTAACCTTTCTGCTAAGAGTTGTGCTCAAAAGGCTGCTCAGATGCTGCTTTGTGGGCTGAACTACTCCCTACCCAGAGACCTGGCCAGGGCGTGTAAACATCTCCCCCGCCCAGGGGTCCCTGCAGGCATGCGGGCCGCTCAGATGTTCCTCTCTGGGCCAAGCTCCTCCCCCATTCAGTGATCTGGTCGCAGCGTGCAAACAGCTCACCCGTCCCAGGATCCGTGCAGGCAGGAAGGTCCCAAAGTGCTAATATTTCGTGCTTCGCCCACCCTCCACCACTCCTTGGCGCTTCTCTGTCTCCTCGGCACTCTTGCAGGGCTGCAGGCCAAAGAGGGCTCCAGCGGCGGGGACAGGGACCTGAGCGGGACCCTGGTCCACAGCCTGGATTAGCACAGACTGCCCGAGGAGTGCAGCTTCCGAGTCCGCCCCATGCTGCAGCCGCCAATAAGCCAATTTCTGGCCGCAGCCGCCAGCGAGCAGTGCAGGGTGGGGAGGCGGGAAGGTGCGGCCCACTGGTGCCCTCGTGGTGCATGGACCCGGCTGAGCTGCTGCCCGCACACCCTGCCAAGCCCCTCCGCTGCCTAGCACTCTGGGCCCGCCCACACCTCGCCGCGGCAACCCAACTTATTCTTAATATCCTGTGTTGACTTCTATATTCTCGTGCACTGTCCATCCTTATCCTGCACCATTTCAGACTTAGGTTCCAGACATACTGAATTTTTTTCTCATCTTCAAAAATTCCATTCATTGTCATTCACTTGAGATATGCTAGCTTCTTTGCTACTCAATGATTCCTCATTAGCTAAACCTTAAACATGGTCCTGTCTCCATTTAAAGGGTATCTTAAGGTGGCACCACTCTAGGGTTGTCATTGTGAGTTGTACAACATCTTGTTAGGTTGTAAGCTATTCATCTACTCAGACTGCTGTAGCAAAAAGCCACAGATAGTTAAACAAAAGAAATTTGTTTTTTTACTGTTTACATCCTAAAATGATGATGAATAATTTGAATATGTAAGGAAGAATAATACATGGCCTGCTCCCTCAAAAAGTAATAAATTTAGAATATTAATTAGGCATAAGTAAAATTTGTTATAATATAGCATAGAAAACTTTATTATCACATTGTAAAGTATCATTGAAAATATCATTAACTTGTGAATTCTGACTTAGTGAGGTGAAGGTGGGATGGAGGTCAGAGGCAAGGCAGGCTTTGCAAAAGAAGAAAAGTTTGAACTCAGCCTGACCTTATGAGAAAAAGATTTTACTATTGCTCTTACTATCATTATAAATTTTCTCTGTCCAGAATAAAATCTTTATGTTGTGATGTTGTCTTGGTTACTTTTTTCTCATTGCTGAGAAAAGATACCCGACACCCAAAAGTGAGGAAAGAAAAATTTATTGCACAACAATTCATGGCAGCAGAAAACAGAAAATCATCAAGAGCAAAAAAGGGGGGAACAACAGCAGCAAAAGCAAGCCTCTTTCTCTCCCTTACACTGAATGCAGGCTACCTGCCCCAGGACGGATGTAGCAATCACACCCATAATCCTGGCATGGGACCGCGAATCAATCATAAACTCTAGAAGCCCTCCCTATGACTGCATGAGGTTTTGGGGAGATGCTTAGGCACAAATCATAACATTCCACTCCTGGCCCCCCAAAGACTCATGTACATCCCTTTATGCAGAAGACATTTTAATCCATCTCTAAGAGTTGTGAAATTCTAACACTTTCAGCATTGCTGAAAAGTCCAAGTCCCAAATCTCCTCCAAGATCTAAGTCAAACTCTTAGCTGTGAACCCGTGCACAAATGAAAAGTTAAACACTGCCAACATTCCATGACACAAGATAAACATTGCTATGCCAAAAGACACAAACAGAAGGATACAAAGCATTGGAACCAAAGCAAATCCAAAATCCAGTAAGTCAAACATTAAGTCCTGTAGTTCCATGTGGAACATCCAAAACAATCTGTCATAAATTGTGAGCTCCAAAGGCCTTATATGGTCCCATCTCTATGGCACTTCTGGTAGTTGCAGCTCCCATGACTTTTCTCTTAGGACTGTTTAGTTCCCTCCTTGTAAATTTTCTTAGATGATCCACTTTCCTGGTTTTTCCAAACTTCTGGGGTCTCTGGTGCACCTTTAGCTTTTCATTTATAAATTCACACACTGCCCTATCAGGGGCACACTGCCTGACCTACCAGTCCTTCTTCTGAAATCTGGATGGAAGCCACTTTAACCTCAGAGCTCTTGCACTCTCCATACACCTAAAACCAGTGCCACATGGATGATGCCAAGGTCTTCTGCCAGCTGGAGCAGTAGCCAGAATTTTTTCTCTCTTGGCTGTAGCGGTCAAGTGACTGGGTTGCTGGGCACTCTGAATCCAGTTTGGAGAATCAAATTTTTCATGCTGCCACCATTCTTCGAACATGGAGCTCTATAGCTTTCTCCTCAAAGCAAAGTCTTTCACCCTTGCAATTTTCAAGCTGCAGAGGGTGGAGCCTTGATGCTTTTTTGTAATGGCCTCAGCCCATCTTTTGTGTTCTGTTCCTTCTCAGCAATCCAGATCACCTCAGCTCTATCTTCGCAGTCCAAAGCTTTACTGAAACTTCCTTTGTGGACAAAAACAATATTTTAAATCATCCTGTTGGGCTCTTTGCTCTTGATTCACAACATAAATCTGGCTTAAAGCCCTCAACAGTAGCGATGTCACCACCTCAATACTAGACTGTTTTGAAATTTCTTCTGCCAGGTTAATTAGCCCCCCACCCTTAATCTCAGTCTCAGGTAGTCTCTGGACATGAGAAAAATGGAGACAAACTTTTTGTTAAGTCATAACACACATCATCTGGAGTTCAACAGCCAATGCAGTCCTTCCCAGCAGAAACCTCCTGAATCTGGTCTTACTGGCAGTATTTCTATCAGTTTCCTGTTCTTCTGAGCTCTGACCAGAATCTCCTATACAGAACAGCCTAAGATGTTCCAGTGCTATTCTTTCAGGTGATATCTCTGAACACTTCAAACTTTTCCCACAAGCTGTTTCCAAATGTTCTTGTACCACATAGTCATTTATAGTCACAGCAATGATCCTACTTCTCTATACCAAATTTTGTCATGGTTACTTATCTCCCATTGCTAAGACAAAATACCCAATTCCCAGAATTAAGGAAGGAAGACTTTATTCAGCTCACATTTCATGGAGGTTTCAGTCCATACTCAGCTGGCTCCAAGGCAGAGAGGCACATGGCAGAGGGCAACAGGTCATGGCAGTTTCAAGACAGAAAAAGCAGCAAGAGCAAAAGGGAGGAGCAGCAAGCAAGCTTCTTTCCCTCCCTTATATTGTATGCAAGCTACCTGCCCCAGCATGGTGTAGTGCTCATACACATAATCTTAGCCTTAGACAGTAAATCAATCACAACCTCTAGAAGCCTACCCCCTGACTGCATGAGGCTTTCGGGTGGATATCTAGATACAAACTATAACAGATATGTAACCTTCTTTTTGTGCTTATAAACTCACAATATATAGCACATTAGCTACTGGTCATGTGGCTATTTTCAATTTAAATTAGTTAAAATTATAAATAAACTTTCAGCTAGACTAACAATATTTCAAGTGTTCAATAGACACGTGACTACCATATGACATCAAAACTTACAAAACATTTCCATCATTGTAAAAAGCAAGTTATACATCATAAAATCATTTATCTATTGAATAAATTTATATTGAGATCTATGTACTAGATCCTGTGTGTACAAAGATAAGCATTACACAGTTCTTGGTTTCACAAAGATCACTCTAGTGAATCGGTCTTGCTTTATTTTTGAAAACTGGCCCATGGTAAATACATTTCTTTTTTTTTTGTATACATTGACACTATTACCTCTATGAGTTTATGTGCTTTTTCAAACTTATTGAATCTAAAGTTTCAAAGATGTTCAGAAATCAGAACCATAGATGTGAATGAAAGTTTTAATAAACTCATTATGCATTAGGTACCGAATACATGACCAGTGTATGCTGAGTACTATGGAAAATACAAAAGAAATGTAAGATGAAAATCATCTCTCTATGAGTTTATAAATTTAATGAAATGTTGAATGTAGAACTGATTTATAAGCCATGGATACATTTCTATTATTAAAGTGTAATTGGAAAGACTGCAATCACATAAATTCATTGAATAGAGAACAGTAAAACATTATATAATCAAGTGCAAGAAGAAATATTATAAATTAATAAATACCATGCAAATTCAGAGTGCAGAAAAGATATTATGAAATAAAATTGTCAAGACAATCTTTGAGAAGAAAATTATATTACTCTTAAATTAGGTTACAAATGATAGGACACCAACATAAACTCGATTCAGCAAAAAGGGGATTTATTGACTTATGTAACTAGACTGTTCAGGTATAGATTTTTCCTCCATATTAGCTTTATTATTTAGATTCTGTCTTTATGGTAGCAAGGTGACTAACAGAAATTCTAAGCTATCTTATATCCCTTTTTTTTCAGTGATCCAGTAAGAAGAGAGTGTCTATGTGTACTTTGACTTTTCTGATTAGGTCATATTATTATCTGTGAAGTAATCACTGGGACCAAGAGAAGGCAATTCTCTAACTGGTCAGGCTTGAGTTAGAAACTTACCACAGGAGGGAAGAGGTTTCCTTTAAGTGCAGGTACACACATGCACCCTGGTTGTAAAAAACGATCAAACTAAACCTTGAGAAAAATACTGAATTTGTTTCATTCTTTGGTAGAAAGGTTGAGTGTTCAAACAAATGCAAAGAGAATAAAGGATGCAAAGAAAAAAGGGTGTGTCTTTTGCAGACAATGCATTCTATTTTACTACATTTCTACTTCTTTTGTGTAATCCCTACTCTTCATGTAAACAAATAGTGTGAATGTTTCTTACAAATACTTCCATTTCACCTTTGCCTTCCTAGATTTCAAAGGTTTAATCCTAAATATAAATTTTCCTTACCATTTGGGGCCAGCCAAACCCCATAGCAATAAAGCATGACACAAGTCATCATGAATTAACCTTAGCATACTGGGAACAATTTCAGGGCTGTCAGTGTTTCTCTGAAGTTTCAAAATTCCAGTTCTGTTGCTGTCATTGAATACTGTGGTGAGACATATGGATACCAAGTAAATGTTTCCTTATCTTGACTTTTGGTATCCTTGGAGTGCTACCCAAGGTGAGGCAGCGAGAGAAGACAACTCTCAGCACAGAAAATATGGTAGTGGCATCTCTGTAGACAATTTATAAATAAAAATAAAACAGACTATGTCACTTTGCTTCTTATTAACACTATGCACTTGCATTGTAAATATTCAAATAATGAAATGCCCCAATGGGAAATTTTAGTCAGTCTAAATTAGGGTTTCTCAACTTTGATTTATTGACATTTTAGACAGGATCATTTTCTGTTGTAGAGAAGAGTGGTGCTGTGCATCATAGGATGTTTAGCACCATCCATGGACACTATCCACCAGATGCCAGTTGTAACTCTCCCCAACTGTGACAACCAAAAATGTCTGTAAACATTTCTTTTTCTTTATTGTTTTGTAAACATTTAAATATCCCCAACAGGCAAAATCAGCCCTGAATGAGACCCATCTATCTAAGATCAAAACAATTGCAATGATTACTATTGAGATTTACTAATATATTCTGGTACTTTTTATTTACTTAACCCACAGTAAGCATTGTGTTACACTTGGCCACAATACACAATACAGTTGGCCTCTGCTATACAAATACATCAATTTGCATTCATTTCAAGAGGAAACGTACCATAGATAGAGTTCACATCTCCCAACTGTTGTGCTTCTGTGGATTTCTGCATTTAAATACAGAAAATAAATAATAATAGGACAATGAGTTTTTATGGCAAAGAAACTGAACCTCTCTTGTTTTAATACTGTCATTATATGTAATTACTTATAATCTTCATTAAGAGTGACTGAGGCAAAAGGCAACCTGTAATGTATTGTTCTTAGGTGCTTGATTATATTTGATGTCATAATTTGTTTTTTTTTTTTTCTGGGACCGGGAATCGAACTCAGGGCCCTAGTGCTCAGCGGCAAGCACTTAGCCCACTGAGCTGTACCTCCAGCCCTGATGTCATAATTTGGATAAGTGTCTCCCAAAGGCCCATGTGTTAAAAGTTTTGAGCCCAGCCCATGGTATTATTGGAGGTGTTGGAATCTTATGAAGGTGAGCTGTTGGAAGTTTTAGGTAATTAGGGGTTTGTCTCTAATGGAGATAGTGGGAATCTAGCCCCTTGCTACCACTCCTTTTCCTCTATAGGCCAGGAGGTGAATGCTTTTACACGCATTACTGCCATAATATACCACTTTGAAATAGGCCCCAGAGCAATAGAATCAACAAATGATGGGCTGAATATTCAAAACTGTGAGCAAAAATAAACCTTTTATGCTTGTAAACTCATTTCTTTCAGGTATTTGTTAGAGTAATGGGAAACTGACTAATATTCTTGGGTTTTTTTCATACTTGGTATTTCAAAGTTTTAGTTAATAAAGAAAATACTTAACTGACTTTGAATGCTATCATTAAAATTCAAATGTATTCTTGTTCTGTTTTATTTTTTATGAAATTGTTTTTTATTAAACTATATTATTTCATAATTTATTAATTTATGAATAAGAATATACATATGTCTTTCCTTAAAATACATTAGTAGTTTGCCTACTAAAATTATGACTTGGAAGGAGTCCAACATACTGACTAGACAAGAAAGTGCATTGGAGAAAATGGGAGGAGTGTCCCCGGAAAACTATAGGTACTCAGTAACTGGGAGG
Source organism: Dinomys branickii (assembly GCA_004027595.1). Taxonomy (NCBI): domain Eukaryota; kingdom Metazoa; phylum Chordata; class Mammalia; order Rodentia; family Dinomyidae; genus Dinomys; species Dinomys branickii. Next base: position 19,481 of record PVLD010025638.1, read on the forward strand.
CAATCACACACAGAACAGGAAAATCAAACTGAAAGATGAACTTTCTAGATCAATCCAAATATATAGGTCCCTGGACAAGGGAAGCAACACCATGCTGGGCTGCACCCTCAGACCCCTAACATCCCTTACCTAGGAGGCACACATTTTGGGAGTGGCTTTAACAGTCTGAGGTAAGGAGCCAACACTGCAGAGGACTCACATATCATCCCCCCTATCTGGAAAAGGAAACCCAGCATGATAGTAAAGTACAGTCTGGGGCCCCACAGAAGCCACAAATAACTACTAAAAAGGGAGAGATAACATCACTGAAACAGGCTATCCATTCCTGGCTTCATCCACCCAAACACCAAGGAACACAGCAGTCTGGTAGCAGCCAACCCACCACCTACATGCAGAGTTGGAAAAGGGAAACCCCTTGCTCTAGGCAGAGAGAAACTGAACACATTGAGAACAGGGGCTGGTGCTGAAAGTGTTTTTGTCCTGTAGAGAAGAGGGATGTTAAAAGCAACATTTTGTATCGCTAAATATGCTATTTATGCTACTCTTTGGCAAAAAGTGAATTTGTTTACTGAAAGGTATATTTTACATAAGCAGTAGTTTTTCAACCTGGAACAATTTTGTCCCCCTTCTCAAGGATCATTTTGCAACGTCTGCAGATATTTTTAGTAATAAAATCTGAAAATAGAGGCACTACTGGTATTTAGTGACTAGAGGCCGGGAATGCTACTAAACATCTTACACTGTATAGATGAGCTCGACACAAAAGAAAATGATTCTTACCCTGGTATGGTGGTGCATATCTGTAATTCCAAAATTCTGGGAGGCTGAAACAAAATATCGAATTCAAAGCCAGCCGGGGCAATTTAGCAAGTTAGGAAGAATCTGACTCAAAATGTAACAGGCCTGCATATGTACCATAATGCAAAAGAGATAAGGGAAACAGAGAGATAGACAGACAGAGACAGAGACAGAGAAAGAGAGAGGAGAGAGAGAGAATAAAAGAGCCCAAATGCCAACTGCACTAAGGTGGGGGAAAGGTAGTGTTATGGTTTGTGTCTGGATATTCCGCAAAGACTCATGTGGTCATGGGGTATGAGCTTTGCAGAGGAGGCTGAATCTAGAGTTTGTGACTGATTCATGGTCTAATGCTGGAATTAAGAATGTGAGTGGGTAGGCTACACAAAATATAAGGCACAAAAAGAGTCTCTCTCTCTCTCTCTCTCTCTCTCTCTCTCTGTCTCACTGTCTCTCTCTCTGTCTCTGTCTCTCTCTCTCTCTCCTTTAGCAGTATTTTATAACCCCAGCCACCAGGAACTTTTGCCTCTCTGACATGTGCTACCTAGCCAATTATGAACTGAAACTTCTACAAACTATGAGCTAAGTAAACCTTTTTTCCCTTAAGTTTGGGTGTCAAGTATTTTGTCTCAGGAATGACAAAAGTAACTAAGACAATAAGAAAAAGTAACGATTTCCAGAATTATGCAGTCACTCAGATTCCAACATAATAGCACATTCCAGCCAGGCCATGTGTGGTAGCACACACCTGTAATCTCAGCACTCAGAGTTTTGAGGCCAGACTGGGTTACATAGAGAGTTAAAGGACAGCCTGAACTACACAGTGAGACTGTGTGGCAAAAGAAGGAAAGGAAGGAAGGAAGGAAGGAAGGAAGGAAGGAAGGAAGGAAGGAAGGAAGGAAGACTCCAGCTAAAGTAAATATTGGAAGAACCAGATCTCCACATAACTACCCACCTCACCATCACATGTTGCCATTCACACTGCTAGTTTTGTGACACTGAATATATTTTCACCTAATCAGTGTTGAATTTCATGCCTATAACAGATTTATGTTTTAGGTAGCATTGGGAAAGGAGTAAGTAAAATTGATTACCATGATGTCTCAAATCTTGTCTACATACAACAGGTAATTTTGAACATTGAAAGACACTCGAAATTCAAACCTCTTACCTATATTTGCAGAGAAAATCTAAAACCAAATGCATTCAAGTGACAGCCTGAATACAGAATAAAGAAAACTCTAAGTTTACCCAACTAAAAATTATAATTAAGATTCTAAAAATGCCCCTATTACAAGATTTTTATAATCCTCTACTCTTCTGTGCAGATAAAAGTAAAATCCAAATTATCTATTCATTGATTCCATACATAATTCAGTGACATCTGTAACCCAAACAAACACTTTCCATCTTCAAAAAAGAAAGTAAGAAAGGAAACAGAGTTACACTAAATGGAAAAGAAAAAAACCGGTAAAGATAAAAAATAAAAACTGTATTTCCTTCTTGGAATAAGAAGATGCTGTATTTGAATATGAACTCACTAGATAAAATGTTTCCTTGATCTAGAACTAGCTACCCCTGTTGCCTTATAAACTCTCTTGGGCGCCAGTGGAGAAAGCTATTTCATTTTCATTTAATTTAAATGTATTACTGAATAAATAAGAAAGTGTCCAATAGATATCAGTCTTACATATCAATTCTTTATGTCAAGGACCAGTTTATAAACAATCCTCTTTTATGCCACCCAAGACTTTTTATTATCATATTATCAGTGCAGGTTATTCAGTCAATCAGCTGTTCTTCTTCAGTACAAAAAGTGACATCATTTCTCATGTTGTGGATGTTATATTGCTTTCCATTTCTGTGCACATAAAAGCAAGTGGAAGGGAGGAGATCATGAAGTTGTATTTTTATCTTGTGACTATATTAATGTCATGTGCCCAGATTCTTGAACTTATATGGGATTTTCCGACAAGGACTGTCTAGAATAAGTTAAAAATGAAGACATAAAATAAGAGTTACTAAAAAGGCATGAGAATTTGAAATGATTTGGATACATGAATAAACTGAGTTTGGAATTGCCAGGTATTTTATTACTTCTTATGAGGCAAGGTTAGATTTACAATAGTGACTTTCTTTAATATGCTACACTTGAACTTTTCAATGTGAATTTCTAATTCAAATAAGTTATCCCTAAACAATTTGTTTCTACAAATTTGATTAACCCCTTTCTGTGCATAGAATCTAGTTTATAGCAAGAAGAACAAGGACAAGTTGCTAAAAGGAAATGAGTATCACCTGGGATGACATGTGGCTTCCCTCCCACTTATCTCTAGGCACCAAAGAGATTTAAATATACATCATTTGTTCCTCATAAATCATTATAGGTGCTCAGCAAACATTACTAATCCTACATGCAGTGGAATTCAACTATAATTTGTGCTTCAACTTCACTTACTATCATGATACCCACTGTCTAAATTTATAAACCATTACACATACTATTATTAAGCATATATGATAAGCTTCCCTTCTAATTTCAGAATTATTTAGAATTCTGTGACACTGAGTATAAATACAGAAAGAACAAGGAAGGTTACAAAACTAAAGATGAGATTTCATGCTTTTTCTGTATTACTCTCTTTCTTCAAAGTTAGCATCTTGGCATTTATAGTTTCTTTGTACCCTTTAAAATAAATAAGCCTTTGCTTTTCATAGCTTTGTCAAAGATTTATAAGAGTAGATATTTTGAATGCCCTTTCCAATGACCCCAACTGGTAAGATGAAAAATTTGCTAGTCTTTGAGTGTTATAAAGGCCCTCCGTATTAGTTGGAATAAAGAGGCCACCCCACTGTCTCACTTCCCATTCATCTAAAGCATGTTATAGTTTTGAAAACCCTGCTTCATGTCTTAGCTATTCCATATGAAGCATGGGTCCTCCAAAGTCATTGAAACAGTAGTGTAGAGGAACAGAGGAAGTATACAAGGTACTTACTACCTTAGTGCAGAAATGTCACAGATTGCATTAACTTCCTGTCCATTTACCAGAATTACAGTCAAGTTGTTCTATCTTAATTGCAAGAAAAAGGAGGATGTCATAGGAAACAAGCAGGTGTTTGTAGAGTACATGCT
>PVLD010025639.1:0-23407 GCA_004027595.1 Dinomys branickii
TTTTTTTTTTTTTTTTTTTTTTTTTTAGAAACTCTAAATCTATTGGAAGAGAAAGTAGGTAAAAATCTTGAAGACATAGGAGTAGGCAGAGAGTTCATGAACAAAAATGAAACTGCAAGGGAAACACTCCAAAGAATCAATAACTGGGACCTCATCCTACTGAGAAGTTTTTGTACATCTAAAGAAATCACCAGCAAAGTAAAAAGAAAACCCACAAATTGGGAAAAAATCCTAGCTGGCTGTCCCTCAGACAAAGGTCTTCTATCTAGAACATACAAAGAATCAAAAAACATGTACCTGACCAAATTCAAAGACCCAATCCAGAAATGGGCATCTGAGATGAATACACACTTCTCAGATAAAGAAATACAAATGGCAAATAAATATATGAGAAAATGTTCCACATCCTTAGTCATTCGAGAAATGCAAATGAAAACAACATTGAGATTTCGTCTTACCCCAGTAAGACTGGCCAGTATGAAAAAGTCATCCAATAACAGATGCTGGCAAGGCTGTGGAGAAATAGGGACTCTATTACACTGCTGGTGGGAATGCAGACCTGTGCAACCACTGTGGAGAGCCGTTTGGAGATTTCTCCGCAAACTAGGTCTAGAGGTTCCATTTAAACCAGCTATTCCTCTTCTGGGTATTTTCCCAGAAGATCTGAAAGCATTGTATCACTCTGATATATGTGCACCCATGTTTATAGCTGCGCAATTTGTAATAGCTAAATTGTGGAAGCAACCCAAAAGTCCATCCACATAAGACTGGATTTAAAAACTGTGGCATTTTTATATAATGGAATATTATTCAGCTATAAAGAGGGACAGATTTGGGGCCTTTGTAGGCAAATGGTCACAATTGGACAATATACTCATAAGTGAAGTAAATCAGAGGTACATGTGCAGGCAATGTATTGTGTCACTGGTGTAAGAACCTGAGGGTGGGAACATAAACTAAGAGACATGAAGGAAATCTGTTCAAAAGTAAAGAACAGATGGGACGTGGGAAAGGAGAAAAGAGGCAAAAATGTATGTATGAATGTATGTATGTGTATACATATGTGCAGGATGGCTAACATGGTTCTACTATTGTCTTATGTCACTTAATGGTATGGAATAATTGATGACGGGTTGTTTGATCAATCTTGTATATGTGTTCTCTGGAGCATACATTTTGAAGATATCAATATGCAATGCAACAACTATTGTTGGTTTTCTGTTGCTTTGTCGATAATTCAATTCTGATTATACGGTTATTGAGCTACTTTGTGTCTCTTTGTTAATGCTTTTCGGTTTTTTTTTTCTGTTGTTTTTTTTTTTGTTTTTTAATTGTTTTTTTTTTGTTTATTTTTTTGTTTTTTGGCGGTACTGGGGATCGAACTCAGGACCCTGCGCTTGCTAGGCAGGCGCTTATTCCACTGAGCTATACCCCCAGCCCTCTTTTTCTGTTGTTGATGATGTAGTTCTTTTTGTTTTCACACTTTAAAAAGAAGTTGTACTACTGACTTAGGTCAGTTTATTGTAAGGAATAGTTGATGATTAATTGTCTTATCAAATTTGCATGTCTATATCTGTTTTCCTGAATATATACTTAGAAGTTATCAATATGTAATGCAACACCCATTGTTGATTCCTTGTCACCTTTTCTGTAACTCAGATTCGATTGTACTATTCTTATGCTACTTTGTGTCTGTTTGTTAGTATCTTTTTTTTTGTTTTTATACTTAAAAAAAAATATGGCCACTGATATTTGAGAAAACTGCAGAGGTAGAAGGCTTCTTCTGTGATCTTCTGACCTTCTCCCCTTGAGGTTGTAAGATACTCACTCAAGAGGTATCCACCTTATAACGAGAGGGAAGGACCACTCTGATCTCTGAAGACAGGGTACAGAGGAGAATCTGAATGGGCTTTCCAAAGTTATAACCATATATTCAACTTTGCTATCTTATCGTACTTGTCCACGACTATCCACCTCACAGAGTCTGGTGTTAAAAAGTCCGTGGGTTGGGGCAGGGGTTAGCTCAGTGGCAAAGCATATGCTTACAATGCATAAGGTTCTGGGTGCAAACCCTAGCACTACAACCAAAACAAAATATATTAAGAAACTTGCCTGTTTCTTTAGGTCGTCAATACTGAAGCCGCCTATGTCACTAAAAAATAAATGTTTTGTGCTTTTCTCCTGTTAATCTATTTTGTTATAGGGGCCTCAGCTATAAAGCTAGCAATAGGTAGGAATGATTTCTTCCCTATACCACCTAATAACATTATATTCATTTAGATTTTTCTACCTGCTTCTTAAAGAAAAATACTACAAATGAACTTCCTACACATTTTACTTATTTGCCAATGCTTTCTGTAAGTCCAGTGAATATCTATGTTGTACCTGCTCAAGCTGTGGGATGAGCACCTTGGACTCCTTCAGCCATCTGATACATGAACATGTCACTAAGCACAACAGTACTAGAAAAGGTCCTGGGATTAATACTGATTTTGATTTCCTTAAGAAGGATCCAAACTTTGAGAGAAAGACTATACCATATAGACAGCAGATGTCTTAAAAAGGAATATGCTTGAATGGTTTTTTTCTGTAAAAATATAACAGACACATCTCATTTGACCATTCTATCTAAGCAGTTATAAAAATATTAACCACGAATGGTAAAGTCTGTTTTAAAACTTAATTTCATTGCTAGTTATTATGGCTTAGATCTAAAATGATCTCCCAAACTCTCGAACATTCAGAAGTGGACTTGGCAGGTGCCGCATCACTGAATGTGTCACTGGGGGTGGAGCCTGGGTGAGGCGGGTGGGTTCGTGGGGTATAACCTGGAAGGGTGCGTTCCTGCTCCAGGCACCTCCATTAACCTCTGCTTCATGGGTGCCATGGGTGGGGCAGTGCTCCTCTGCCAGGCCCTGCCACCATGGCTGTTCTGCCCGGGAGCCAGCTGACCACAGCCCGGACTCTCTAAAACTGAGCCAAAACAAATTTCTCTCCCTTTAAACTTCAGGCATCAGGTATTTTGTCCCAGTGCTGGGAATGTGACTGAGCCCTGGCTTTCCACAAGTTTGTCTAAGCAATTTTGGAACAAAGGGCTAACCTCTCAAAGTGCTGGCATTTCCACTGCCATCTAATGACTTCATGATAGCCTCTGCAGGTCATTTTACCAGGGAAACTGTAACAGAGACAATTAATGCTGTAAATACATTTTATGATAAGGGTCCTTTGTAAAGTAAGAGAATTTTTCCCCTAAGTGCAGATATAGTTTGAAGCTAAAAGAGAGCTTGTTCTTCCATTTCTACTAATCCCCAAAAAACCAGAGGGGAAAATTTAAAACTTTAAAGAATGAACTTCGTGACTTCATTTTATTTTCAAGGGCCTGAAATTAATGCAAAGACCAAAAAGAAGAACCAATAATCTCAAAAAGTGGGGGTGTCTGGCACTGACTTGGACTTCATTTATAGAGAGCTGTATAAAAAGGTCTAGAGGAACCGTCTTGTGACAACATGATTCCACACAGGAAAAACACTTTTCTGATTACTAATGCCACTTATTTTCTGCTATTCTTCAGATACCATCCCCCTGCTTACAATATAAAAATATTTTTCTTCTAAAAGAAAAAAGAGGATTATTTGAATGAATAATCATTTGCGGAATAAATGAATTATTCATTTTTAAAAAGAAATATTTAGAAAGTAAAAAAATCTTAAATGATACAAGTCATACATCTACCTTTAAACTTACGTATTTCAGAAAAAAGCTAAAGAATTATAAAACATTTTTTAAAAACCTTAGTTATTGTTATGGTTGATACACTGTGTCAACTTGGGGAGTCTAGAGGTTTGGCTGAGTGATTCAGCAGGAAGCCAGGGTGCTTACTTTGGTACATCCTGAGCCTGTGGAAGAGGAGGGCATGGAGATCTTGTAAGTGCTACGTGCCCCCTGGGTGGGGGTAGCCTGTTTACAATGTTAGGGAAGGAAAGAGGCTGCTTGCAGCCATTCCTCCCTTTTGCTCTGGTCGTTTTTGCTGTGCTCTGCCGCCATGAACATTTGCCCTCTGCCATGTGCCACTCTGTCTCAGAACCAGCCAAGTATGGACTGAAACCTCCACAAACTGTAAGCTAAATAAACCTTTTCTTCCTTCATTTTGAGGGTTGGGTATTTTGTCTCAGCAATGAGAGAAAAGTAACCAAGACAGTTACATAATGTGAGTCGATCCCACAGTCAATTTTTGCAATGTACTTGTTAACTGATCAGAATAATATTGGAGTATGGAAATATAAGTTGGTTAAAACTAAAGAAAAAATCCTAAAGTGAGAATGCTGCATAAAAGACGTCAAACACAAACTGTAGAGTCGTCTCTGTGTGATATTTACACCTACGTGCTGTATCACAGCAGTGAGCATCCCTGGTGATCGAAGAATGACTAGGAAAGAGGCAAGGGAGCCTTCTGGGTGCTAGAAACACGCTTGATCTGAGTGGCAGGTATTGGAGGGCACTCACACATTCATGAATTTCATCAGGCTGTACAAGGAAGAATAATGCTGATTACTAGATAAGTATGGCTCAACATTAAAAAGTTTCTCTGGGCATAAAAATTAAAATATAAGATCATCAAGAATGGAACCAAAGAGTAAGACCTTAGCAACTTTCTCTTCTAAATGTATAAATCTTTAAATTTTTAAGATTGTCTATTTAGAACATCTAAAATAAAAATAATTTCATGCTCACACACAGGGGACGGTTCACTGTTCACATGCATGCAGGAAGGTACTGCACATTGGGAGTGTTTCATTTACTGACTGGACAATCTGTATTATTCCTTTTAAGAACGCTAGACATTCAACTTAATTTCATGGTTTACAGCTTGTTTCAAGGGAACAAATGAGTTAAATTTATCCAGTTCAAACACATTTAGCTCGAAAGACCTGCTACTTCTAGCCTTACAAATGCAAGGCAAGATGCAGCATGTCAGAAACAACTGATACACCCTCTTAATCAACAAAATTATGACTGTAGATAATGAGTAATGCAATAATATGGGACTAGTTGGGATCTGGTTTTCTTAGGGTTGTGTACAAAGATTTACTCAGAAATCTTTTAATCCATAAAAACTTTATGTATTTCTTACAAAGCCTTTAAAAATATCCCAGGAAGTCAATTTCAAGTTCAGTGTGTGGGTTTATTTCTGGACTTAATTATGTTTTACTAATCTTCCTGTATATTTGGATCATTGCAGATGCAGTGTAAGTCCTTGAACTTCCCAAGTTGTTTAGGCTACTCTCATTATGCTGAATTTCCAAGTGAATTTTGGAATGAACTTCTCAGTTTCTATGAAAGTAAAGATTGTTGGAACTGATGAGCCTATCGATTTAGAGAAACTATTGAGTCTTGTGACACAGGAACGCAGTGCAGGCCCCCACAGGTCCCCATTTACGTAGCTCCAGCATTCCTCGGCTTTCAGTTTTCATTACATAGGTCTTCGTATCTTTTCTATGCTTTAGGCATATTTTAATTTTTTGTTTTCAGCACTGCAGCAAATCGGTTCAGGAAGTACCGAATGACATGCCTTGCCTTTTAAAATCTGAGACAAAGTTTAAATTGCCAGGGCTGGCCACAAACATGCAACTGCCCTCTCTCAACCTTGTAAACAGCTGGGATTACATGGTGAGTACTACCATGCCCAGACTTAGAGTTCATTTTTTTTTTTTTTGTTTTACCATTTTTACGAGGCATCTGAAATTTTCAATTTGATTGTCAATTGCTATGATGTAAACAGATGATTGATTTTTGTACAGTGATCTTGTGTCCTTCAATTTGAATAATTCTTACTTTTAGTGCATTTTTTTGTAGTTTCTATCCAATTTCTACATAGAGGATACTGTCTTTAAATATATGTAATTTAACTTTTTCTTCCTATATGAATGCTCTTCATTCCTTTTTCTTGTCTTACTGCAGTGGTTAGAACTTGAATACAATGTGGAAAATAAATAGTGAGCACAGACCTTTTGGACTTGTTCCTGCTTTTAGGAAAAACTCAGTGTTTCACCACCAAATATGACATTAGGTGCCATGGTTTTTAGATGTCCTTTTCAGGTTGGGCTGTCTCTTCTCTGTTCCTCACTCAGAGGGACAGAGAGAGACAGAGAAAGAGAGTGACAGCGAGAAAGAGAGAGACACAGTATTTTAGGAGTCGTTGTTGGATTTTAGCAAATATTTTTCTGTGTCTGTTGAGATGATCATTTGCTTTTCCTTTCTAGTTCATTAAAATGCTGGTGAGACTAAGTTGCAAATGTTAGGGCAAAGCTTGCCCTTTCACACCTGGGATACATCTGATCATGATACATTATCAGTTTTCTAATTTTTCTAAGAAATTTTGTATCTATGTTTATGAGGTATGTTGGTTTGTAGCTTTATTTTCTCTAATATATTTGTCTGTTTTTTAAATAGTACTGTACTGTTACCCTCATAACATGAGTTGGGAAGTGTACTCTCCTCTTGAATTTTATACAAGTATTGATATAAAATTTTTATTATTCTTTCCTTACATTTTCCAGACTTCCGCAGTGAAGTGACATGAATCTGAAGCGCAACATTTTAAATTCTAAATTTCATCATCTAAATAGATATAAGATAAATCAGGTTATTAGGGGTTTTGTTTTTTTTTTTTGTTTCTTACATAGGGTCTTTCTATGCAGCCCAGGCTGGTACTGAACTCACTGCTACCCTCCTGCCTCAGCCTCCTCAGTGCTAGGATTACAAGCATGCGCCACCATGACCAGCTAGGTTGTTTATTTTTTATTGAGTGAATTTTGGTGGTTTTCATCTTCAAAAGTGTCCATTTCTTATAAACTGTTAACTACATCAAATAACTTTGTAATTTCCATTTTTTATTATTTTAACATCTGTAAAATCTAAAGCAGTGTCACCCAATACTGTTTTTCAACTATCCTACTGCTGGGCTCCTAGAAGACCTATCAACTTTTCAACTTTGTTGTCCTGCACACATGAAGTCATTTTGTAGCGCTAAGTAAGTACTGCTGTAATAATTGCTTTAAAAGTTATAGTACTTCTGTTCTACCAATATGAACTTACAAGTGACCTTGTTTCTTCCTCTCTCTAAAGCGATTAGACTGAAGGAATGAAGGCACTTCTAGCTCTATGCACGTGTCCCCTTACACGTATGTGGACAGGTCTAAGTTTAGGTAGGCATTTCTTCTAACGTTTTTTCTTTCAATACCAAGGTTTTTTCCCCTAGAAATATTTATGTAATAAAAGTAATTTGTATAAAAATTTCATAGTTCATTGAATTTTCTCATAATATAGATCATTCATTTTCTAATAAGCTTTTTTAAAGTATCCACAAAATATGATTTTATCCTGTTTTTTGGTGCCAGGAATTGAACTCAGGACCTCGCACTTGCCAGGCAGGTGCTGTGCCACTGAGCTACATCCCTAGCCCCATGATTTTAAAACATTTAAGGAATGAAAAGAAGTTTGACCTTTGCTCCAGAGACCTGTAGTAATGTTGTTCTCACTTACATATATAATAAGCAAGACTTTATGAAGAAGTACAGTCAAAGGATTCTATACGGCCTGTTCTCTGCAACCTTACACAAATTCATCTTCCAAAGATCAAGAAAAAATATATATATTTATTTATTCTCAAATTTCCAGATATTTTCTGACATTTCTTTAAATGTTTTTATTTTGACAGTGTATCTTAGATATTTTTAATACATCTCTCTTAATTATACACTTTATTCTATTAATTTTTAACTATTTAGATTAACTATTTAACTATTTTATTATTATTTATTAAACAAGGAACCAGAAAATGACTGCATATGAAGGACTTGTGATTCACTTTGTTATGGTTTATACATTGTGTCAACTTGGGGAGTATAGAGGTCTGGCTGAGTGACTCAGCAGGAAGCCAAGTTGTTTACTTTGTACACATCCTGAGCCTGTGGAAGAGGAGGGCATGGAGACTGTGTGAGAGCTACACGCCCCCTGGGTGGGAGTAGCCTGTTTACAATGCAAGGGAGGGAAAGAGGCTGCTTACTGCCATTCCTCCCTTTGGCTGGTTTTTGCATTGCTCTGCTGCCATGAACATTTGCCCTTTGCCATGTGCCACTGCCTCTGAACCAGCAAAGTATGGACTGAAACCTTCACTGACTGTAAGCTAAATAAACTCTTCCTTCCTTAATTCTGGGTGTTGGGTATTTTGTCTCAGCAACCAGAGAAAAGTAACCAAGACACACTTGAATCCTTCCCTGAGCAGGGCAAATGCCAGCTAATGAGCCACTCTAACATCTGAATCTCCTACATTCAGAACAGCTGTCTTCTGCAAAGGGCAGCAGTTCAACAACTAAAATAATTTTCAGTTTGGGACAATCTATACAACTGTAAGCCAAGTTTTTCAAGGTAGCAATACTCTCATTTGTAAAGACTATCCAGAAAAGGTAAGAGAATAGCATTGTTTTGCACCATCTAGGACCACTGACCATTGACATGGGTTCATGTACGATGTAGAAAAATCTTAAATGTCCACTCTGAAATGGAGCAAAAGAAACTCAGTTTGTCCCTGGAGTGCCTTTACAACATGCTTCTGCGACCATCTGTGTGCATTACTTTTCCACACACACCAAGAGCAGATGATTATGAACAGAACACCAACCTGATGTTCACTAATCCAATTCAGCTCTGACACTATGGGCGTGGAGACTGCTTCCACCTTAGACAACAATTGGAAGCAACAGGTTGCCACCTATGTTTCTGACCGGTGGTTATAAAGTTCCCCCTGCCTCTCCCTCAGATCAGATTAATTTGCTGGAGCAGCAGAAGCAGAGAAACTCCTTATTTAACACTGATACAGTATAAAGAATAGTACAAAAGACACAGATACAAAGACAGACAAGATGCACGGGGCAGGGTATGTGCCAAGAGGCATGCTCTCTCTGGGCATACCAACCTCCAGGAAGCTCCACTGCCAGCTATGTGGAAGCTTCATTAAACATGCATGATGACTACAGCACTGGCCACAGGTGATCAACTTAATCTTCAACCTATCTCCTCTCTCTAGAGGTGGGGAGATGAAGCCGAAAGTCCCAACCACCTAATCCTGGGTTGATCTTTTCTGTGACAGCCCCATTCTGAAGCTACCAAGGGACTGCCACCAAATCATTACTACACAAAGACATTACTTTGGAGATTCCAAGGATTTTAGAAGTTGTATGCCCGGGAACACAAACGAAGACCAAATACACAAATCTTTTACAACATCACAGACACCCCCAGGTTCGGAGTTACCACTGTAGTCTAGACTGTGGGTAGCAGTATTTGCCTAGCAAGTACCTTTCTCTCAGCTACCTACTTTGACTTACAGAAGGAAAGAAGGGCAGGAAGTTAAGCTGATCGTCAGTGGTCAGTGATGTGGTCAATCATGCCTTCTCTAAAAAAGCCAACACTTGGGCTCACACAGCTTCCAGACACTACCTATGCAGTAGGTTCCCAGAGGGTGGTGCGTTGAGACAAGCAGGTATGCATAATACCCCTTTCCCACGCAGCTGCATCCTTTGTAACACACTTATAATTAGCTGGTAAACATGTTTCCCTGAGTTTTGAGAGCTGCTCTAGCAAATTAATCGAGGCCCAATCCTAGCTAGTAGGCCAGAAGCACAGATAAAACACCCTGGAGCTTGTAATGGAAGTTCAGGGCAGTCCCATTGCGCTGAGGTCTCCAGCTGTGAGCAAACTGACCTGGAGAGCACCCAGCTGGTTTCTGGTTGCAAACCTCACTGCTAATGGGAAAATATACAAACAATTCCCCCCCACACACACATACATATTTGGTCACAGAATTGAGGGAAATTGTTTTAAAAAATTGTTTTAAAAATTTTTTACTTTAAAGAGAGAGTAAAAAGCACAATAGAAAATTACCAACAACATAAACAAAAACAAAAACAAAGCAAAAACAATAACAATGATACAGGGTTTCAGAACAAAATGACAGGAATTAACAGTGGCTATTATACTGCACTGACTGAACATGTAAGAGAGACTAGTTTGTTTTTTCCTATGTCTACGTATTTTTCTGTTCTAAGATAGAGAAGCATATAATTAGGGAGCAAAATACATATAAAGCTTTAATGAAATTTCCCCTAGAACTTTAATTTCAATGACTACATTCAAATTTGTACAGAAGAGAAACTCCTTAAATTGGTAAAAAAGTAAAATCCTGCTACCTGCTATTTATGAAAATATCTAAATTACAATGTAGACCACATGGAAATAAAGAAACACTTTAGATCAGTGATGGCGAGCCTTTCAGAGGTGAGTGCCCAGCCTGCAACCTCAAACCCCCTTATTTATCACTAAGTACCAACACTGCAATTAAACCTGAATAGTTTAGAAAAACAATAGTTTAGAAGAAATAATTCATACATTAATATCTTTTGTCTTACACAAATAACATGCATGCCCTAGGTTTGCCACCACAGCTCTAGATAAATGGCAAGAAGAAATAACCCAAGGCATTATTGAGCACAAACTAGAATCTAGGCACAGTGCCGCACACTTGTAATCCCAGTGCTCTGGCAGCCTGAGGCAGGAGTATCACAAATTTGAGGCCAGGCTGGGCAACTTAGTGATACACTGTCTCAAAGTGAAAAATTTTAAAAGTACTGGACTTGTAGCTCAGTACAAAACAAACCAAAACCAACAATAACCAAACATACACATACACACACGCATAAAATCACACTAGAGAAAACGTAGTGCTACAATTTGTGAAATGATCCAGTCCACTTATATTAGTCATTAAGTACTATATCAAACAAAACTACATGAAATAAATACAGACAGAGGTAAGAAGACAGAAGAACTCTAAAACAATCGCAGTGGGGAATTTTTACAGATCAAATATTAAAGTAATGATTTATTTTTTAAAAATTAAAAATACAAACATTAACAAATCTAAGTTTCAGCCTATAGACAGAAAGCACAGAAATTTTTCAAATGACCACAGAATAATGACAGACACACCATATACAACATCACAAGAAAAATCAGGCATGGTGGTACATGCCTGTAATCTTAGCTACCAAGGAGGCTGAGGCAGGAGTGTCACAAGTTCAAGTCCAGCTTAAGAAACTTAATAAGATCCTGTCTCAAAATGAAAATGAAAATAAAAATAAAAATAAAAATAAAAAGGGCTAGTGATGTACTCAGTGGTGAAGCACTTGCCATTCATGTGTGAGACCCTGAGTTCACTCCTTAGTATCACAAACAAACACATGAATCTCAAAAAGTTCTAGGCAGTAATCACATAGATTGCACATATCAATAAAACTAAGAAATATAAAACAACAACAACAAAAAACCCAACCTGTAGAGGACCACCTGGGTGACTAGGAGCAGTTGTCTCCATTTTGGCAGAATCTGATCCCATTTCTGTGTGTTGGTATGTACAGAGTTGGCTAGGACTTTTCCTTATCTGATGGAGAGTGACATTCACAGTCCAACACTGTCGGCTGGGATCCAGCCTTAAGATAAGAGGCTATGACTTCCCAGGTCATAAAAAATTATGCATCAGAGCTAGAGTACTGACCCCAAAACATTAGATACTATCTCAATTGTGTTATGCACGTTACTCTTTCTGCTGATCCTTCTCTCTGCATATTGCCAAGGTGATTTCAGGCCTCCTACCTATTCCAGCTCAGAGCACTCACATACTTCCTGCCCTTCTCACAGTCACACATCCTTAAGCCACTCCCTTCTTCGCGAATTAATAAAACCTGGGTTCAGCCCTGGGTCAAGGCCTTTGTTCCAGTTAACCATCATTCTAGCCAGACTCAGGAACTCCTTGATTCCCTACTATTTGGGGTATATTATTGTGTCTTACACTGTGGGTTGCACCAGGAATGGTAGGTAAGAATTGACGTGATGGGATTCCAATAACTTTTCCATGGGGTTACAAATATAAACTGCCAGGATCAAGACGAGGACCAGGAAAGACTCTATATCAACTACCACCATCACCATCACCAACTGTGTGGGAATGCATGCTTCTTAAGTTTTGAATTTTTCCTCCTACGAATAGAAACATTTGAGGATGGTTGTTTCTTCAAATTAAGATCCTTAGGTACTTTTACTCTATGAATAGTAATCACAAAGACTTAAAAATGCCAACAGTTTTAAATTTGGGGGCGGTTCAAATACATGAAATACATCATTTTCTTAAATTTTGCTCAATGTTTATTTCCACTTTTTTTTATTAGAGGAATACCAATAGTATGTTTGCACTCATATACCAAAAAAGATAAAGTAACAAATGAGATTAAGATGATCTAGGGAGAAAGAGAAGACAAGAATAAAAACAAAGCAAACATAGAACAATGAAAACTGAGACAGACACATTTTAGAAACCAAACTTCACGGAGGCCACTTTAGTGTACCTGCACCCTCCCCTTACTTTTCCATTGTTTTTCACAGAAGCATCTACTAGCGCATGAGGGCAAACACAATTCACTGGAAAAACAACAAATAGTAAATAGTTTTACTTCAGCTTAGAGTAAGACTCCAGAGAACTTGTAGTAAAATAACCATTACATTGTCAAATGAATGAAAAATCAGCAATTTCAAATAAATCAACTATTTGGGACCTCCAAATAAACAGAAATTTTCAATTAGCAATCACAATAATTGGTAAGCTTCCAACTACCAAAGTAGCCAAATTAAATTTCTCTGTATTACTGATATCATTCTATGAATTAGACTGGGGGCCTTAGAATAACCAGCTCCCATTGGGCAGAATTAACACACAGCTGCCTCACAATTAATTGTATAACACATTCTCTTTATTGTAATGTGCCAATGTGTTATGTAATAATTGCCTCTCCATGACAAGAACTGTAAATTCATACAATCGATCTCTGTCACCCTTACGAAATTTGAAAGAGGGACACACACTTAGGTACTTACAGGGTGCAAAATGCTTTATATTCTGTGAGTCACTGCCTGGGCAGCGATCCCAGCCCAGCACAGTGCAAGTGTCCACTCGTGCCCCTCTGAACACCTGTAGTACTCACTGCCTCTTTCATTCGGCTCACCGTTTTGAGGTGGTAAACATCCCACATGCTCCTATTTGTTTTTGATATAATGACCCCTTACAGGCAAGAGTGACACCTTGTACTTATGTGGGTGTTTCACGTAATACCCAAGCAGATGTTTCTTCAATATTCACTGACTGTCTACTGTTGATTGGTAACTAACTGCGTAATGCCACCAACACAGTTTTCCTCAGTAACACCTTTAGAATGTGGTTAGCTGCTCCATTTTTGAGAGTACCTAACTTTCAGAATTTTCTGAAAAATTAAAGTGAAACAAGCATAGCAAGAGTTTACTTAAAATAACTAGATTTTTGGTGTGTGATTTCAGATAAAAAAACAATTTTCTTTAGATTAATCCTGATTCTAATCAAAGATTTTCATACATTCAAGTAAGAAGCAGTAACAGGTGGCCCTAATCCTGTTTGCTCAAGCTCCTGTCCCTAAATTAAAAAATAACATGAACAACAATGAAAGTTCACCACCTGTCCCTAAATGCTCTAGCCCTGTACTTCCCTGTACTCACCCCGCAGTTAGCCCCTCGCCTCTCCCCAGGTCTCCATGATTCCTGGCTCTCAGCAGGAGCACACAGAAGACTGTCCAGGAGGGGCTGTAAAACACGACCTTCCAGGCTCCGGGCCAAGTTTCTCCCACCGCGGTCTCCAGTGTGAGAAGAAACGTTTGCCTGCTAGGCCATTTATAGGTGATGCCAGCGCTGCTGCGCCAGGTTCCGCCCTCTGAGGGTTATCATGACCCTGAGTCCCCATCTACTTCTGTTGTGTCTATTGTGTCTAATCTATTCTGCACTTCTATTTTAAAGACTGATTTTTTTTCCCATTAGGTGAAACCTGGTTTATTTCCCTACTATTTTACACAGGTGTGGCCTCTATCCTGTGAAGGACAAATACCATCTTCAGACGGCATTTTCAGCATGACCTTGGTCTAGATAACCAGGTAACTGAGTCACTTTCCCACACAAGCGCTTGGACCAAGTAAGCACCTATCAGGGAGCACCACACTAAAGCACTTACTCGGCCGACATCCAACGCAGGGTCACAGGTGTGTGTGGGGCGGGGAGGAGAATGCTGTTTACTTTGCTAGAGTTTTCCCTCCCTCTGGCCTGATTAACTTGGACTTTCCTTCCACATCTCAGTGCAGGGAGGAGTCTCGAAGGGAAGCCCTCCTTCTCCTCCTTGTGACCAAGTCAGATTGTACACTGCTTATCTCACAGTCACCGAACCTCTTTCTCTTCAACACCTGTCATGGTTGTAATTTTTACATGTGTATACATATTTTATTAATAGTTGCTTTGTACACTGGAGTGTAAGCTCCAAACAGACAAGGAATGCTTTTTGTTTTGATAATGCATTGAATTTCCAGTGCCTGGTATACAGAATCAGAGCACTGTCAGCTCTCTTATTAAGACAGATAAGGCGAAGTGTTCCTTTTCATACTCTATCAAAAGCACAAGAATATCAGAACAGAAATCTAATCTCAGCACTTATATACAAAGTAATTTTTTAAAAAAATTACAGTAACTTACCTTTTCTGAATAATTCTTGGAGACTTTCGGCACTCTGGTTTAGTACAGCCCATATTTCTTCCTCCTGCAGTGGTCCGCCCCGAACCTCCAGGGCCTCAGCTAGTGACACATGCATATTACCTGGAATGAAAGTAGCGAGTGTGCATCAGCAATTCGGTGATGACAAATGACAGCGCATCATCCACCCATTTCTCAATATACCCTTCGGTCTAAATATAACCCTACTTTTTAACCTCCTAAGTTAGACAAGAAGCTGGCAGTAGTGAGTGCCTGTAGTTCCAGCTACCTGGGAAGCTGAGGCAAGGTGATTAGCTGAGCACAGAAGTTTGAGGCCAACCTGGGAACACAGAGAGACTCTATGAGTCTGTCTCTTTCTCTCTCTCTCTCACACACACACACCAAAGAAAAAAACAAACAAACAAACAAACCACAGCCAAGAGCCAAGAGATTTGAGGAAAAACTCCCCAAATTAATCATTTCATTTGCTCTCAACTGGCAGGGTCCACCTCAGAGCAGGAACTGGGAAATAGTGGGGACTACTTCATGAGAGGAC
The DNA here is from genome assembly GCA_004027595.1 of Dinomys branickii. Classification (NCBI taxonomy): domain Eukaryota; kingdom Metazoa; phylum Chordata; class Mammalia; order Rodentia; family Dinomyidae; genus Dinomys; species Dinomys branickii. The sequence continues at coordinate 15,206 of PVLD010025639.1, forward strand.
AGGATGCACCAAGTTAAAGATGATGAAATCCAAGCAGCTAAAGGCCTTTCAGAATTCATCCCTAAGTTTCACTCTGCCTCCCAGATATACAGCAGAAAAGAGAGGAGATCTTACAGCTATCACAGAGGATGTTAAGAAAATATGCAACACATTTCTTCTATATATGTGAGTGTGTATAAATTTTGCAAAGAAAGGAATTAACTATTTCTAGGCCCAACTTTGCAATCAAGTCACCATTTGCTCCTGTTGGTCACTTCACCTGTAAACCTGCTTCCCATCTGTGAGTTGGAAATAATAATAATCATAATACCATTTTGACTATGATAAGAGGTGATGTAACAAGCTTTACAACCTAAAACTCCAGAGAAGTTGAATCAATAAAAGGTGAGAAAAGTATCTCTGGTAACATTTTTATAGGATCAATTTTCCCAGTGTGGCTGTTATGGCTTGTACTAGATGTCCTCCCAAACCCTCATGCAGTCATAGTGGGGATTTTTTAGAGGTGGCTGGATCTAGAGTGTGTGATACTTGGATTGATTCATCATGAAATGCTAGGATCCAGGGCACTAGGATTAAGGGTGTGAGTGCTACCTGCCCTAAGCAACCTGGATAATATACAAGGGACAGAAAAAGCTGAGGTCGACCCTTGCTTGCTTTGCTGCCTTCTGCCCACCATGAACTCCTTCTCCTCTGCAATGCTTGTCTGGCACGCTACCCAGCCTTGGAGCTAGCTGATGATGGACTGAAACCTCTACAAACTGTGAGCCAAATGAACCTTTCCTCCTTTAACTTCGGGTGTCAGGTATTTTGTCTCAGCAATAACTAAGATAGTTGCTTAAAGTGACATCCTGATAAAATTTAAGATTTTCTATTTGGCTTAGTAATCCCATTTTTGCAAGGGGAAAATGCTGCTACTCAAAATTCTCTTATGTAAATTTTTCTGAATTGACATGCCTGGAAAAGAGAATTGTTTTTTATAATGATCATTAAGATTTCTGACTAAACTAATTTAAGCAAAATATATAACACATACCTAGTTGTAGACTTAAGTGGATGGGTTTGGGAGTTATAAGGAATTTAATACATTAAATATTGTAGTTATTTTCTACAACCAAGTTTTTAAATTTAAAAATTAACCTATAGAAACATCTGATTTAGGCAAAAGTCACTGTTTATGCAACAGGAAAAGCTAGTACTTTTTAAAATTTATATTTATGATAGTCAATCCAGACTGAATATAAACAATTCCAGCTAGAAGGGTGGCCACCCTGTCCTTTCATTTTCTTTTTGAAATGCTTACTGTAATATTTTATGTTTAAAGTCTGCCTGTGACAGGTACGTACTGTACTTTATATGCATAATGTGGTACTTAAAAGGAAGACATAAAACATTGCTTTTATTATTCATTCAGATTGACCTACACTCACTATCTCTAGGTCTTCATGCACTTTATTATAGCAATAGCACATTTACTAAGTGGAAAAAACAGATGCTGCATTTTTCTAAGAGATGTGTATTACTATCCTCTACATGAAACATTAATAAGTAGAAAGTTTCAACAGAGACATTAAAATCCTCTGAGCAATCAAATACCAACATGAGTTGTGAGAAAGACTATCCTCTAGCAAACTCCCAAAGTGTTTCATCAGGGAACTGGTTAGATAGCTACAAAGCCTACACACAGACATGAAGAGAGAAGATTGCACAAGAGTTTCTTTGAAGAGAGTTACACAGATTTCCGTCTACCCTAAAGCAGAAGTGGTGTGGGAAGGAGCCTTCCTTTTCTCTCAAGCCAGTGAAAGAAGTTTCAGTGGGAGCTCTGGAGGGATTCATGGGTGTTGCCTGGAGGCAGGGTGACACAGTAGATTGGTACCTGATACATACTCCTGGGATCATCCTGAGGCAGCAGCAAGAGGGGAGGGAGGAGAGTGCAGAGCTGGTGGCGGCAAAGCCAGCTCTGCTTCCACAGGTGGGTACAGGAAAGGAAAGGACACAGGATGATAGGACAACACTGAGGGCAAGCCTGGAGCCAGACCAGATCCTGCCCAGAGGAGCAAAGGTCCTCAAATGTAGGCAGCAGTAATACTAGCATAATTGTGTGCATACTAATAATGATCGGAGGATGTGTTACATTTAAATGAACTGTATGTGATGTGGATTACAATTCAAAAGGCTGCTGACATAGCCTTAAAGGAAAATTATTCTTTCCCCGCACCACAAAGAAAGGTAGAAAGACAGACAGAGACAGACAGACTACCTAACTTGCCCTGCGATCACCGTAAGGGTCCATTCCCAGCACCATAATTATAAACAAACAAAATTCTACCCACAGTGCCAGCCCAAGTAGGGAGAATACCACCCAAGAAAAAGGGAGGAGCGAGGGGAGGAATGAACAGAGACAGGGGAGGGGAGGGGAGAAGGAATGAGAATGGCAGCTCTGCAGAATGGGCTGGGAGGGGGCGGGCTGAGGGCCAGGCTGGGCGGGAGAGCAGGTGCGTGGCCTCTCACCGACGGGCTGGCCTGAGCTGCGGAGAGGACACACTCTAGATTTGAAAAGAGACTGAAATGTACTGAAAAGACACTTTTAATTATGGAACTGACAATGCTTCCTAAACTTAACTAAAAATGACTGTAAAATTATGGACCTGAATTTTTATACTGAGGCAGAGGAAGAACTTTTGCTCCAGAAAGAGAGGAAGGAAGGGAGGAAGGAAAAGAAAGAGGGAAAGACAGAAACAGAACAGAGAGAGAGAAAAAAAAAAGAGAGGGAAAGAGAGGGAGAGAGAGGGTGTGTGCTGGGGATGTAGCTCAATGAAATACTTGCATAGCACGTGTGAGACCCTGACTTCAACTCCCAGAACCACAAAAAAAGTGATGGAGAGAGTAAGCTGTTTATGATTCTATCTTGTGTTACAAAAGCCATGTATTTGTTGTGCGTGTGCTAGATTTTCACTCTTAAAGAACTGAGTTTTACTTATTTTCTAAAGAAATTATTTTAAAAAATGTAAGTACTTCCTATACAATTTTTCATATAACATACTTATCAGCACTTGATTTTTGTCTACAGATTGCTATTTATATCTGTTGTTTAATTCAATCAGTTTTGAATTATACTTTATTGAACCCCGTTAGTTTTTATTTAAATTTTTTGTCTTTTCAACATAGGATTGCTAAGCACATCTATGGCTGTGACTTAGAATTCTAAAAAATAGAAGGACTTTTTTCAAAGTAATATCATTTAGCTAGCAGAACAGACTTGGTATTTTTAATTCATAGCTTTACTAAAACAGAACTTTATAAAAACTGTTTAAACTTTTTCAGCCTGATCACTTAATCTCAACACTTAATATAGTGTTTATAGTAGTATTCTAAGACACACAACAAACATAAAAGTTATAAATTGTCTACCCTCACCATTTCTCTCTAATTATGTTTATCCACCTTTATTTTTTAAATAGTTATCTGTGAAACTGTAGAAAAGGAAATGAAGAAAAGGTAAATGTTTTTAGAGGGGTACAAAAAGAACTGAGAAAAAAAGTACGGATAAAAACTCTGAAGTCAATCAACAGGTGAAGGAAAGAATTAGTGAGGAAAAATTTTTAATTTTTTGTTTCAATTACTTCCTTACAGTACTAGATAGCATGAAGTACAAACACAGAACAGGTACTACTTTACAATCACAAAGTTTGTCCTTCACAGTAAACATAAGCATGTTATTTACTTTTATTTTCCTGAAAGTTATATACTACGTGATACTACAAAGTTTTTGTAAAGAATTTCAAGTAAGAGATGTCATTACAATCGAGAAGGATAGAAAACACATAAAAGTGATACCAAAAAGAATGCATAATGAACAGATTAACAACCCAATCAAGTGATATTATCACCTGCCTGTGAGTAGACTAATTAAGAATGCTTAACTTGAATCTAAGAAACACCTTGTTTCAAAAACAAAGTAAATATAAAATAGAGCTGTGTGTGTGCACTGGATTTGAGCATGGACCCTCTCAGCATCCAGACTGAGGGCGTCTTTACTTATGAAGAAGCCATAGTGAGTAAAGAAGGCAATGCCAAACGATAAGCATCTTCTAACCCAAAAGATTTACAACTAAGTACATAAACATTCAATAGAAGCACCCATTAGCTGGACATGATTACTAGATATTGCATACATGTATTGAAGTGTCTCTGTAACCCTATCAATATGTACACTTACTGTATCAATTAAAAAGAAAATATATTTAAATGTTTTCTACATCTACAGTAGAAAAAAACTGAAATTTAAAGCTTAAGAAGTTTTAGAATTTTCAATTCAAAAAGTCTATTCACTTCAAAATAATTTTCAATAAGCATCTGCGTACAGTAACACCTGAGACTATTTAAAATGAGAAAATTATCAAGATCTACGCTAGGCAATGTTTTCACAGACATGACATACATGTCATCCATAAAAGAAAAAATTATAAACTGGAATACATGAAAATTAAAGTTTCTGCTACTTGAAAAAAAAATCATTAAAAGAACAAAAACACCTGGTGGTGCTGTCCTATAATCCCAGCACTCTGCGAGGGTGAAAGCAGGAGGATTGAAAGTTCAAGTCCAATTTAGTCATGGTAACTTAGGGAGACCCTGTCTCAAAAAGTAGAAACTGAGAATTTAGTTCAGCATTCACTCTCTAGTAAGGAAGAGAGGAAGGGAGAGAGCAAGGGAGGAGTTACAAACTACTAAGGGAAAGTATTTGTAAATCACATCACTGATAAAGGATTTGTATCCAGGATAGTGTATAAAGTGCTCTTACAATTCAGTAATAGGAAAACACTTTAATTTTTTTAAACATGCAAAAGATTTGGACACTTCAAAGACATGGCTGGCAAATGAATGTAGGAAAGAGTGCTTAGTGTCAGTCATTGGCGAATGAAAATTAAAACAGAACACTACTGCACAACCATTAGAACGGTGAAAATAGGGCGCTGAGGGCATGCAGCTCAGGGACAGAGCACTTCTCTAGCATAAGCAAGGCTCTAAGCTTAATGGCACATCCAAACATTTACAAAAAGGAATGATTAAAATAAAGACTGATCCTATTAAGAGTTGACAAAGATGTAGAATAACTACAACTTTCTCTCTCTTTCTCTCCTTCTTTTTTGTCTTTTTGAGACAGGGTCTCATTATGTGGTTCAGGCTGGCCTTGAGCTCATTTTGTAGCCCAGGCTGGTCAGGAACTCGGAACGATCCTCCTGCTACAGCCTCCTGACTGCTGGGATTACAGGCGTGCGCCACCACGCTGGCTAACTACAACTCTCATACATCGTTAGTTTCTAATAAACTGTAATACAGTTTCTACTCTACGGCCTAGCCATTCTACTTCAAGGCAGAAATTTGAATATAAGTCCATACAAAGACATGTGGGTAAGACAAGCTGCTTTTCAAGTGACTGCACCAACTATACCTCAACAAGTGTAGAAGAGATCTTGTAACATATTCTAATACTAGATATGGACAGTTTTTGGTACCAACCTGGTGAGTATAAAATGGTATCACATAGTAGTTTTAATTTGCACTTCTATAATTACTAATGGGTTGAATGTTAAGTTTCTGTTTAGTTCCTGTATAAGTTTGCTAGGATTGTCATTAAAAAAGTACCACAGACTTGGGAGCACAACATAAGTTTCTTTTCTCACAGTTCTGGGGCTCAAATCAAGATTAAGACATCAGCAGGGCTTGTTCCTCCTGCAGCCTCTCTGCCCGGTTTGCAGATGGCCATCTCTGCCCTAACAGGGCCTGTCCTCATCTTATCTTCTTATATGGAGACAGTCAGATTGGATGAAGGCCCCTCCTAAGCCCACCTTAACTAAGTCACCACTTTCAAGATCCTATCTCCACATACAGTCACATTCTGAAATACTGAGGGGTTGGAGCATAGCTTTAGAATGGGCAGCACAGGTAAGCCTACAAGTTTCCAACAACACACAAGTTTATAACACGTAGGTAAGCTTCTTCTTTCACCTCATACCTCACCAAATGAGGATTAATTTAGTATAATGTGCCATCTGCTTCATATTTCTAGATTAACATTCTAAATTAATTTCATATTTCATATTTCTCAACTTTCTAAATTAACATATTTCTAAATTAGCTATCATCAGATCATTAAGCTCACAAACTTTAACATAATGCCATATTCACACCAAATAAACTCTAACCACATCCACAAATCTATCAATGTGCTACTGAAATGTTCAAATACCTCTTATACGGTAGATTTTATACTGAGTTTGGGACAAAAACATACACAGGTGTGTTGCCTGACAAACTCACCATCAAGGGTGAGAAACTAAGTGATTACAATATACTGTGTTAAGTGTTATAATGGCTCAAAATGCCACAGGATTCCAAAAATGACATTTAATCGTAACAGAAACACATTCTAGAAGTGCTTCTGAGGCTGGGGTGGAGAAAGAGAGAGATGTCTGAGTAATTCTGAGGAGACAGGAAAAGAGGATATGGAGTGGGGGTGTGATTACAAAGAGGCCTTCCAGGCAGAGGAGGTAAACTGTATGACGTGAGAGACGTGAAACAGTAGGCTATGTCCAAATCCTGAGGTTATTTAAAGGGAAAGGGAGACAAGAGATAAGCATACAGTGATAAACTGTAGCCAGATACAAACGCTGATTTTTGTGAGGTTCTGAGTATTTTGACTTTTATAATGAAATCGAAGGGAAGGCATTGACAAATTTCAGGGACAGCCATAATATTATGAAGTTTAACTTTAAAAAATCATTTAAATTATAGGTGGAATTAGTAAAGACAACAAGCAGTATGTAAGTGACGGACACAGTAGAGGATGTGGATGAAGTTACTCAGGAAGAGCACACAAGAGGAGCCAAACCCAGAAACAGAAAGGAGACCAGTGTTGCAAAGCTGGGGAGGGGGCTGCAAAGGTAACTGCCGAAAAACATGAGGCAGAACAATAAGAAAAATCCAGGGTTGTTATGTCAGAGAGGATGAAAGGGAAGTTTCACACAGGGCATCAGCAGAATGTAAGTTTAAGTTTATAGATTTGTATGCCAGGTCCTCTGGGTACAAATCACTAGCTCCATGGTTTTGTTTCTGACAGAATTACTTAGTATTTCCAAGCTCAGTTTCCTTCTCAAAATAAGTTATTAACAGTTCCTATCTTACACGATGTTGGCAAGAATTAGAGATACACGTGGGGTATCCTTGGGTCAGGGCGAGGACAGAATAAGCAAGTGTTACCCATCTTCGTCTGTCTCAACAGAGACTCCACGCAATACCAGCACATATCGCTACGTGAACAGCACAGGTAACTTTACTAAAAGGAGTTTCAGTCGGGCGAGAGCGCACTGATGGGGACGAGGAAGCAAACCGAGCTCAAGGTACTGCCTGCTGTCCGCAGCTTGGCTGGTGGCCGAAGGGGTAGAGTCAGAGTGACACATTTGAAAGTGGAAGCTAGACGCTGTTTGCTAATTTTAAAGGTATAAGGTATAAGGAGTCTTTGTCATAGGCTGGGATGAAGATCCAGTAAAGGGCTTGACAGGTACTGGAAGAGGTGAGTGATCAATAAGGTAACACCGCCCCAGTCAGAAGAGGGTTTACCCTGCAATGACACTTCATCTGGCCCACTGAAGTCAGAGGGGAAAAGCCTGTGCGCACATGGAAACAGGCAGACAACTGCTTTCCCCATGGCCTCACTGGCTGAGTGAGGCTGTCCATGAGGCACTGCAAATGCTCATACACATGTCTTCTCTAGCTTACAGAGCTCCAGACTGGTCTCTGAGGGTATGTTATGGAATCTGTAACTGCCTGGTAATTCCCAAGCACAACAATTAAAGAATCAGTGTTCAACTTCCTTGGACAAAGCTTGAACAGTCACTCAGCTCCAATAATTTCAGTTCTAAAAGGTAAACAGTCAATGCCAGACTTTGCTATAGATAAATCATCCAGGTGAGAACTTTTTCACTATGCTTATTCTTTTTTTTTCCTTTTAATTTTATTTTAAAGACAAAAGAATGGAGACATATGAACCAGAAAAGCCATAAACAATACAGAAAATACAAAGTTATACAGAATATAGTAGGGAATTAGAACTGGATGTTGTATTACATAGTTATCTTCACATTAGTTAACACAAAAACATTAAAGGAAATACCAAATTGTAGAGAAGATAGTAGGGAATTTGCA